>JAXRKP010000844.1:62500-90000 GCA_037039925.1 Doris montereyensis
AAGTCCACCACACCGCTGGTGGGGCAGATTGTGGATCTAGACGTATAATAATATCCCCATTCTGTTAACGCTAACGAAAGGCTTGGATATTTCTACAAGTCGAATTTTCAACAGTGGCGGAGACACACAGACTACTCATATGTACTATGTGTGTGTATATGTGTGTATTTGTGTCTGGTTATATGTGTGTGTATGTGTGTGTGAAAGTGTGAGTGTGCCTGTGTGTTTGTCTGTGTGTGTGTGTGTGTATGCTCGTTTGTGTGGTTATATGGTGCAATGTTTTTCGACAGAATGGACTAGTATCATCACTGCCTTACCTCTCACAAATTGTGTCTTCTGTGATTGTTGGTTACGCTGCTGACACTGTCAGAGAAAAGCAATGGCTCAAAACTAAGACAGTCAGGAAGATGGCTCAGGTTTCGTGTGAGTACACTGTATTAAGTGCTCTACTATTTCATTGTGAGTACCCTGTATTAAGTGCTCTACTATTTCATTGTGAGTACACAGTATTATTTGTGTTTTACTATTTCATTGTGAGTACCCTATATTAAGTGTTCTACTATTTCATTGTGAGTACCCTGTATTAAGTGTTCTACTATTTCATTGTGAGTACCCTGTATTAAGTGTTCTACTATTTCATTGTGAGTACCCTTGTATTAAGTGTTCTACTATTTCATTGTGAGTACCCTGTATTAAGTGTTCTACTATTTCATTGTGAGTACCCAGTATTAAGTGCTCTACTATTTCATTGTGAGTACCCTGTATTAAGTGCTCTACTATTTCATTGTGAGTACCCTGTATTAAGTACTCTACTATTTCATTGTGAGTACACTGTATTAAGTGTTCTACTATTTCATTGTGAGTACCCAGTATTAAGTGTTCTACTATTTCATTGTGAGTACCCTGTATTAAGTGTTCTACTATTTCATTGTGAGTACCCTGTATTAAGTGTTCTACTATTTCATTGTGAGTACCCTGTATTAAGTGTTCTACTATTTCATTGTGAGTACCCTGTATTAAGTGTTCTACTATTTCATTGTGAGTACCCTGTATTAAGTACTGTAGTATTTCAGTGTGAGTACCCTGTATTAAGTACTGTAGTATTTCAGTGTGAGTACCACGTATTAAGTACTCTAGTATTTCCTGTATTTCATTGTTCTGTATTAGTATTTCATTGTGAGTACCCTGTATTAAGTGTTCTACTATTTCATTGTGAGTACCCTGTATTAAGTACTCTAGTATTTCATTGTGAGAACCCTGTATTAAGTACTGTAGTATTTCAGTGTGAGGACCCTGTATTAAGTGTTCTAGTATTTCATTGTGAGTACCCTGTATTAAGTGTTCTACTATTTCAGTGTGAGTACCTTGTATTAAGTGTTCTACTATTTCATTGTGAGTACCACGTATTAAGTATTATTTCAGTACTGTAGTATTTCATTGTGAGTACCCTGTATTAAGTACTGTAGTATTTCAGTGTGAGTACCCTGTATTAAGTACTGTAGTATTTCAGTGTGAGTACCCTGTATTAAGTACTGTAGTATTTCATTGTGAGTACCCTGTATTAAGTGCTGTAGTATTTCAGTGTGAATACCCTGTATTAAATACTGTACTATTTCATTGTGAATACCCTGTATTAAGTACAGTAGTTTTCAGTGTGAATACCCTGTATTAAGTGCTGTAGTATCTCAGTGTGAATACGCTGTATTAAGTGCTGCAGTGTTTCATTGTGAGTACCACGTATTAAGTACTCTAGTATTTCATTATGAGTACCCTGTATTGAGTGCTTTAATATTTCATAACGAGTACCCTGTATTAAGTGTTTCATCAGCAGATATATGCTTAATAAATCCATGTTTAGAGATTCTTTGACCTGGAGGCTGGATGTGGGGGAAAACAAGAAAATAGGATTAAGAGCTCACCCCTGAGACAAACCACAGTTACGTTTCACCGGAAATGATTCTTTCCAATCTATCTGGAAATTTAATTTTCTGTTTGATAAATATGATTGAAGTGACATATCATATGAATTGCACCATTAATTCCAAATTAACGATGTCATCTTGTTATTAAATTAAAATCTCTTAAAAGAAAAGAAAAAAAGCAAACCACCCAAACTGATTCAGACATTGTAAGCAATGTTTCCATACTTCAATGATGTCAGCTTTTCCTAGTAATCAATATGGGGAGGTCACAATGTTTCCATATTTCAATGATGTAAGCTTTACCTAGTAATCAATATGGGGAGGTCACAATGTTTCCATATTTCAATGATGTCAGCTTTACCTAGTAATCAATATGGGGAGGTCGCAATGTTTCCATATTTCAATGATGTCAGCTTTACCTGTATTCAATATTGGGAGGTCACAATAGTCCAGAGGCAAGGTGTCGGCCTCTCAACCAGAAAGTCAGTGGTTTAAGCCCCGACAGATGGACAACATGTTCGCAATTCTTTTCGGATAAAACCTAACACCCTACATCCCCCCCATGTCCGGGTAGGTGGATCGACACTAAGTCCCATCGGAGACGGACGGTAAAAAGGAGGTCCCATGTGCAGATCACAAATTTCAGTGCACTTTAAAGATCCATTGACTCTTTATATGGCGGCAGTCGGGCGAAATTAAAACGAAAATCTTACCAAAAAATCCTAGATGACCTCAGTTGAGGATGCATGTAAACTCAAATCAAAATACAAAACGAATTCAATGTTATAGCTAAGCGAAGGAAATGACATTGAATATTATTAAATCTCCATAGCAACAAAGGCGAGACAAATACAAGGAATAGACAGAAAAAAACCCTGGCCACCATGAGGATCGAACTCACGACCTTTGCGCCGGCACCCATCGCTTCGCCGTGAAAAAAGGCGTGCTACCAACGGAGCTTACTTTTAAAAAAGGAGTGTAGGTAAGTCAGTTGGTAGCACACTTTCTTTCCATGGAGTCAAGATGGGTGCCGACACAGAGGTCGCGTGTTCGATCCTCATGGTGGCCAGGATTTTTTTTCTCTGTCTATTCCTTATATTTATCTCGTCTTTGTTTCTAGGGGGCTTTAATATTATTCAATGTCATTTGATTCCTTTCGACATGCTCCTTGCCTCACTGATTGTTTAAATGTTTAAGCGTCATTTCTTTCCTTTCCTCTAGCATTTTTCGGTACTGCCCTGTGCGCTTCCCTGGTGGGTCAAGTTGATTGTACACAGAGATACTTAGCTGTCTTCATACTGTGCCTGTGCACTGCTTTCATGGGTTTCAACAGAGCAGGTTACACTGTCAACCATCTCGATTTGGCGCCCAGGTTTGTGGGTTTTGGCAACAAAATTATAAACACTTAGGTGTAACAATTGAAGGGGCTCATTTCAATAGTATGCTTAAGTCACAATTACGTCATTTAGAGATAAAATGTGCCTTAAAAACAAGGATTTTGGCATTGTTGGCTTTGGGAATTCCAAGTTTCAAACGGCTGAAAACGTGATGTAACATTATTATATCATCTTCCCACTTTTCAGGACGCATGATTTCCTTGTATTCTCTATGATTATCTCTTTTCTTTATCTCGTTTTTCACTAAAAGCAGACATAGGTACACTATTGAACTGACCATTTCAATTAACAAAACTCTTAGTTGGCAAATCCATGCTAACATTAAAAAGAGAATGTTTTTGCTCCGTGAGTTGAAAGCTTTTGAGATGGACAATACTTGGTTATATCTGTTTTGTCGTGCAACGATCGAAAGTATAATTGGCTTCTGCATTGCGGGCTAGGGTGGAAATGTGAGACTGAAAGAGAAAGTATGTTTGACTAGTAGGTAAAATATCCCAATGCACTTTCCTATGCTTTGATAAAATGTATGTATCTTACTGGTCCAAGAAAATTGAATCAACTGTTACAGACCAAAACCACCCATTAACACCTTAAATTAAAATGTCCAAACGCTCCAAAAGATCCATTTATTTTTTGTTCAGTCTTACCATCATCTGTAAAATTATTATCACTACCATCATTAGTTTCATTATCATCACCGCTCTTTTGAAATGTATCATTCATTGTAATGATTAAGTTTACATGAATTAGAAAAAGAGAGTTAATTCTTTTGTATGTTATGTTATACTTATTTTCATCTCGTAATGCTTAAATGTGCGTAAGATGTGTATATTGTGTGTGTGTGTGTGTGATTGTGTGAAGAATTATTTATTTATTGTAAAAGTGTGTTGTATTTCATATTGTATCGAAGGTATTGTAGCACAAAAAAACAGTCTGCCATTTTGGACAATAAAATTGTATCTTATTTTATTTGATCTTATCTTAAGATTAAATGAAAGATTGAAGGGGTCATTTCAATAGTGAGCCTACGTCAATTTTTGTGAAACGCGACACAGAGATGATCCTAGGGAATTAGAGGAAACCATGCTTTCTGAAAAGCGTGCCAATTAAATGGTAAAAAATACGTCTCGTTTTACAGCCTGTTTAAAGCTTGGAATTCCCAAAACTAACAGTGCCAAAGTCCATGTTTTTTTGTCATTTTTCTCTAAATGACGTAATTGTAACTATTGAAACCACCCCTTCACTTAGATCACATCTTTGTCTTTAATATGCATTAGCTATGTAACTATTGTGACGAGATATATTATCATTCTAATTATAATGAATACTGCATCGGTTTATATTGTGCTTTTTGGCGGCAGTTGCTATTCTTCTTTTTCTTCTTTCTTTTTTCTCTCCTTCTTTGTTGTTTTTTTTTTTTTTGTTGGAGGGGTATATTTTTGGTGGGGTGGGTGGGTGGGTGTGTGGGGAGGGGCTTTTACAGAGCAGGGTTTTATACTTCTGTAACTGAGCATGGAATGTTTGATTTCCTGAAATAAAAATGTTTTTTTTTTTGGTTGTAAGTAGGGCCCTCCGTGCAGGTACCGAAAGGTGTCGCGCCTGGCATTGCAATATTTCTTTAGAGAAAGCACTACTTATAGTAGACTATTATCAGGCCTACGCTCAATGTAACGATAGTCGCCAATAATGTCCAGGTGAGCCAATTGGATAAATTTTCTTGCCCAAGGATACCCCCCCCCCCACGAAATTCCAGAAATTGGGTTCAAACCCAGTGCATCTGGGTCACAGTGCAATGCCTATTAAACCCTTTACTATAATTTTCTTGATGAACCCTTTTAAATGGCGGCCGTTGCCCTTACTTCCCGTGCCAGCCGCGAGCTAACAACGACAGCTTATGGGTTACTTACATTCATGATCAGGATAAAAACTTTTAGCGTGGTGAGTACTTTAGAGACCCTTTCAATTCCATTGCCAATAATTACTCAATCTTAACAACACAACAATAACAACAACAACAATAACAACAACACAAAAATACAGCTTACAGTTAGTAATTAAGTCAAGGACCTCAACCATACTAATGACATAATATTGTGATAGCTCTTCAGAGTAGAAAGAGTGTTTTACGATGGCAGGAATAAGTTTTAGTATCATATAGCCCTTCAGAGTAAAAAGAATGTTTTATGATGGCAGCAATAAGTTTGAGTACCATATAGCCCTTCAGAGTAGAAAGAATGTTTTATGATGGCAGGAATAAGTTTTAGTATCATATAGCTCTTCAGAGTAGAAAGAGTGTTTTACGATGGCAGGAATAAATTTTAGTATCAGTCAACCTACAAACAATGAGTTAATTGAGTGACACATTTACATGCCAAGAAAGAGAATCGAACCCACGGTCTTTAGCAGTGCCAGAAACAAACGCCATATTAGCTTAAAACTTTACTTACGAGGAGTGAACGGAGAAGAAGTTTTGCGAGGCAGGAAGGGGTGAGGATGGCGGAGAGAGAGGGGGGTGGCGCAGTTTGGTTGCTCTCCGGAATTTGCTACTTTTTTCACATTGTGAAGTGGGCAGTTGTCGGGAGCTGCTGGTAGGTTTGTACTTCTTTCCTTTTTACTCTTTCACTTACTCTTTCATCTTGCAGCTTCCTCTTAATTCTCCTAGAGATCACCGCAAATCGTGAAGGCGATAGATTCCAATTTAAGCAAATAAACGCATTGTCAAAACTTAGTAGAACTTTGGCTTCGTTCGTTTGGAGCAATCGTTCATTGTATTTAAATCTTTTTTCTTTTTTTTTCTTGCATCATCTTTCAAAGTGGATATACAGAAATTATTTCAATTGATTTTTTCTGTCTGTGTGTTTCAGCTACGCTGGCATCCTCTTTGGCATCACCAACACTGCAGCCACCATTCCTGGCATGATAGCACCCATCGTAGCTGGAGCTCTCACTCCAAATGTACAGTATACTACGTTCTCATCTCTATCTCTCATCATTACCAACAAAACCAACAGCCACATTATCAATATATATAAACGACACCATGACTATCATAATCATCATCATCATCATCATCATCACTACCAATCAACTGCAGCTACAAGCTACGAGGACAAGATACAGAGCTGCCATCGTCCTTATTCTCGCATCGTTATCATCGTCGTTATCATGAGGATCAATGAAAAATGATGGTGGTGATGAGGAAGATGATGATGGTGATGATTATGATCATGAAGGGGAGAAGGAGGAGGATGTTGAGGAGGAGCATGGTGATGATGGTGATGATTTGAGGATAATTATGATGACTATGGTGATGATGATGGTGATGATGATGATGATGCGGATGAGGATGATGATGATGATGATGATGACGATGACGATGCCGATGACGTTGACGATGATGATGATGATGATGATGATGATGATGATGATGATGACGATGATGATGGTGATGATGAGAACGATGTTGATGACGATGATGATGAAGATAAGGAGAAGGAGGAAGAGAAGGAGGATAGGGGTGATGATGATGATTCTAACAATATCATTATTATTTAAAATCTCATATTATAATTATCGTAAGTATGATTATATTTAGTATTATTATTGTTTTTATTAGTATTACAATTAATGTTTTATTGTTAATCATCTTTCAAAGTCACGAGGCGTTGTAATGGAACCGTAGTGTTGTAAGCACTGGTTCAAGCCCCACGGCTGGTAGAGGTGGTTTTTTCACAACGTTGAACTCTTAGGGAAGGTACTGCATTTTACTTTCCTCACTTGACTAACGTGTGAATGAGTACCCAGCTATAGGTAGAGAAAGATTTGTCAGAGTATTAGTATGAAAGGCCTAACATGCTTGCCTACTGTACGCTCCTAGGGAATTGAGAAAGACATTGAAGGAAATGGCCTGCTGAGCCGTAAAGGATGTATAGTCGGTGAGCCTGCACTTGTGCGGGGATTCGGAGTATAAATCCATCTTTTATCTTTTATCTTTAGTATTACTAAAAAAAGATTATTACTACTATTGGAGGTAGTAGCATTATCAGCATCATCAGCAAAATTGTTATTGTTATTATTATTATTATCGTTATTATTATTATTATTATTATTATTATTATTAGTAGTAGTATTACTATTATTATTATTATTATTATTATTATTATTATTATTATTATTATTATTATCTATTATTATTATTATCTATTATTACTATCATATTATTATTATTATCATTGTCATTTATGTCATTATCATTATCATTATCATTATAATTGTTGTTTCCCAGCGAACACCAGAAGAATGGCGGAATGTCTTCTACGTGTGTGCCGCAGTGGCCGTGGTGTCTGGTATTTTCAACCTGTGGCTTGTCGACGGCGAGCTGCAGACGTGGGCAAACCCCGAGTTCTTCAAGAGCGTCAACAAAGAGGTCACCTACCAGGCTGCGCTAGAACCGGCAGATGACGTCAGGCAGTCTCTTACTGAGGACGATGAGCAAGTGAGCCTGGATAACCGCGCTGTCATAGATGGTGGTGGTGGTTCAAAGGAGGAACAGAGAATGTGATAACGATAATATAATAGAACCCAAACCATTGAGTTTGGTGCAGCAGCTTTACATTTTTAAAATTATTATTGAGATTTGATATTGAGTGACCGGGGATTATTCAATGTTGACATCTCGACATCTCACTACCCCGAAGGTTTGTTCCCAGGTGCTTTATAATCTCCCACCACCCTCCACCCCCTTTCCCGCATGATTTATTCTGTTTTGGTTTATTACAGTATTTAGTATACTGTTGTAGTAGGAAAAAAGTAGTTACAACACATTTCACATTCCTGGCTTGGCATGGACTTAAAAAATACAGCTATTGATATTAACACACGATGTAAGATATTGGCAACTCTTTTGTGTTGTTGTTGTTGCTGTTGTTTTATGTTCTACAAGGATCTGAAAGGAAAAGAGTATCATCAGGTGTCATCGTGTATTGTTTAATTCTGATTGATGTTACACGATACACATCGAAATGACAAATAACATTTAGAAAAAGGGGAGGGATGGGGGGGAGGGGGAGGGGGAGATGTATAAAAATAAATGATGTCTTTTATGATTAACAAATTGTTAAAAAAAGAAAATAAGGAGCTCTGAATCGATCTATCATTATAGATCTAGAATTACGAATCTAGTAAAGTGCTCGATCCTTCTAGATCTAAATTTAGTTTTAGTTTTAGTTTCGATTCATACAAATTAAAACTGTTTGTAGGTTCATGACATCTTTTATATCTGTCTCGACCTATCGTATATATCTCGCTTTGAGTCTACAATCTATTTTATAGTCTATATATCTATCTTATAGTCTATATATCTATCTTAGAGTCTATATATCTATCTTAGAGTTTAAATATCTATCTTAGAGTCTAAATATCTATCTTAGAGTCTATATATCTATCTTAAAGTCTAAATATATATCTTAGAGTCTATATTTCTATCTTAGAGTCTATATATCTATCTTAGAGTCTATATATCTATCTTAGAGCCTATATATCTATCTTATAGTCTATATATCCATCTTAGAGTCTAAATATATATCTTAGAGTCTATATATCTATCTTAGAGTCTATATATCTATCTTAGAGTCTAAATATCTATCTTAGTGTCTAAATATCTATCTTAGTGTCTAAATATATATCTTAGAGTCTACATATCTATCTTAGAGTCTATATATCTATCTTAGAGTCTAAATATATATCTTAGTGTCTATAATATATCTTAGTCTACAATATATCTAAGAGTCTACAATCTATCTTAGTGTATAAATATCTATATTAGAGTCTACAATATATCTAAGAGTCTACAATCTATCTTAGTGTATATATATCTATATTAGAGTCTACAATCTATCTTAGTGTATAAATATATATATATTACAGTCTACAATTTATCTTAGTGTATAAATATATATATTAGAGTCTACAATCTATCTTAGAGTCTACAATCTATCTTAGAGTTTAGATATCTATCTTAGAGTCTAGATATATATTTTAGAGTCTAGATATATATCTTAGAGTCTAGATATCTTAGAGTCAAGAATATATCTTATCTTAGAGTCTAGATATCTTAGAGTCTAGATATATATCTTAGTCTAGATATCTTGGAGCCTAGATATTTATCTCAGAGTCTAGATATCTATTGTTGTTGCAGTTATTATTATTATTATTATTATTATTATTATTATTATTATTATTATTATTATTATTATTATTATTATTATTATTATTATTATTATTATTATTATTATAAATATTATTATTATTATTATTATTATTATTATTATTATTATTATTATTATTATTACTATTAATATAATTATTAGTATTACTATTATTATCATCATTATTATTACTAGCTGTAGGCACCCGGTACAATTCAATTTTTTAATTATAAAATCTGTTCAAAATGGCGGCTTAGGTGAATGAAAATTCTGCTCGAGGATGAGACAATGAAATTTTCAACAATGAAACGTCAGTTCTGGCATAAAACTTCCTGATAATAAAAAGATCTTGGGATCATTTAGAAACAACATGTAAAATATGGTTACTCTTAGAGGCCTGGCAGCAGAGTCTTTAACGAACAAAGAACGACAACTCATAATTATATATATATATATATATATATATATATATATATATATATATATATATATATATATATATATATATATATATATATATATACATATATATATATATATATATATATACCATACTCTTTCTTTGTCGGTATAATAGCACAACAGATAATGAATATATAACAACACGAATTGAAATCAAAGGAACCAAAATCGTAGTTAGCTATTTATAAGATTCACTGTTAAACATCAATGAGAAAGTCGTATAATATCCCGCAAATTAAATCTGAAATAAAAAGCATGCTTTGGTACAATAGTGTCTGCATATCTTAAAATATATCAAATTTAATCTTTTTCTTCAATGTACCCGTAAATGACTTACTATACAGTTGATGAAATTATATAGTATTATCTATAAGAATTTAGTATATCAGCAGCGATATTACTATGCAATGCTCCAATATATTATTCTGATCTTAAGTCGGATGGCTCAGTAGTCCAGAGACAAGGTGTCGGCTCTTCAACTCAGAGGTCGTTGGTTGAAGCCCCGCCGACGGTTGAACACATTTCCGAAATTATGTTTTAGTAAAATCTACCCCCCCCCCTCCCCAGTCCAGGTAGATGGATGGACGCGTAGTCCCATCGGAGACGGATGATAAAAAGGAGGTCCCATGTGCAGATCACAACTCACTGTGCACGTTAAAGATCCATTGGCTTTTTGCAGGATAGTCCGGGCGAAATTTAAAATCCTATCACCAACCCCCCCCCACCCCCACCCACCCCTCCCTAGATCACCATAGTTGTGGATGTAGGTGAATCAATTCAAAGACCGTAAGTCTTATGGCACAAACCTCTACAAAACACACAGCTAAGAAGTACATAAAATAATAATGGAAGGTTTAATAGAAAGAAAACTGTACAGAACAGAGACATTTTCGGCTAGGCCTATTCTTTCTTTGTCTTTTTTGTTGTTGATGATGAAGGGTTGGTCACCCGAAAATGTGTCTGTCTGGCCTGTTTCCTTTCTTTTATGTCATTCATTACTGTTTTATATTCCTTTTCACTAGTTATCGACCTAATGCAGTTTTAATGCTTGTATCACTTGGTACAAATCACACAGGAGATGAATTGAATCAGTAAATAACTAAAGGATGATGCTGATGATGATGATATCAATAGAAAAACACATCAGATTATAAATAGATACATAGATTATGAATGACTACATATAGTGATTAAATTATTTGAAAATTACAATAAATGAATATATGACATAATTCAATCAACACCAATAAAATATAAAAAGCTAACACCATGTGTAGAGGTAAACTGATATATAAATACTATTTGGCCAAAGTGTAATATATGCATGCAGTTTTATCAGCGATTTGTACAAACAAAACTACAACAAGCAACAACAGTTAACTGTAGACATAATACAATCGATGTATTTCCTTTTTCTTGCTTCCTTTCTTCACCACGGAGTCAGCCATTTTTTCTTGGGTCTCTTTCTGAGTGAGGGATTCTCTGACGTCATCAATGAGTTCCGCCGGTTTGTTGTGCGTGACCTCTGCGTTGACGACCTTATAGAATTCAGGGTTTGCCCACTTCTGCAACTCGCCGTCTGCTAGCCACAGGTAAAATAGTCCAGCTACAACCGCAACGGCAGCACAGATGTAGAACACGTTCCGCCATTCTTCTGGTGTTTTCTGGCAGAAAAAATATAAAAAGATTTAACGGCCATGTCAGTGTTGTTGAAAACAACCTTCATACATAGTAGAGTAGTTATCGCTTCTGGTGGACCTGAGTGAACAGGGGAATCCCCTAGCAGCCATTTTCATTAACAAGCAAGAAAATAATCCCCAGCTCACCCTTCGGTAACCAGGGGATATGATGATGATGATGATGATGATGATGATAATGATAGAACAAATAATCAAATTATGATTACATACATAAAGGAAACATGCAATAAACAATGTATTATCATCATAGTAACAAATTCATAATAAATACAGCGACGATAACACTGATAATGAAAATAACAACAACAAAGGAATTAATAATAATAATAATAATAATAATAATAATAATAATAATAATAATAATAATAATAATAATAATAATAATAAGAAGAAGAAGAAGAAGAAGAAGAAGAAGAAGAAGAAGAAGAAGAAGAAGAAGAAGAAGAAGAAGAAGAAGAAGAAGAAGAAGAAGAAGAAGAAGAAGAAGAAGAAGAAGAAGAAGAAGAAGAAGAAGAAGAAGAAGAAGAAGAAGAAGAAGAAGAAGAAGAAGAAGAAGAAGAAGAAGAAGAAGAAGAAGAAGAAGAAGAAGAAGAAGAAGAAGAAAAAGAAGAAGAAGAAGAAGAAGAAGAAGAAGAAGAAAAAGAAGAAGAAGAAGAAGAAGAAGAAGAAGAAGAAGAAGAAGAAGAAGAAGAAGAAGAAGAAGAAGAAGAAGAAGAAGAAGAAGAAGAAGAAGAAGGAAGAAGAAGAAGAAGAAAAGAAGAAGAAGAAAGAAGAAGAAGAAGAAGAAGAAGAAGAAGAATAGTAATAATAAATAAGCACAAAAATAATAATACCAATAATAAATGCTATAACAGTAAAACATTTTTTTATAAAAAAAGTAATGATAAGTATAACATATTGTTAGTATATATATTGTCATCATAATCATCATCACCATCATCTTTTTTATTGTTTCCAATAATGTCGCTGATGTTGCAACTTGTTGATGCTATTGCTGTTGCTGCTGAAAATAGAGATGATGCCGTTGCTCCTACTTCTGTTGTTTGTTGGTGTTGCTGATGATGATGAGCATCTTGATTATGATCATCATGCGATATCAGAATAATGTATATATATATATATATATATATATATATATATATATATATATATATATATATATATATATATATTGCTGCTAGGTTGTTACGATTTATGATTGTTACGACTACGTAGTATACTGTACATTTGGAGTGAGAGCTCCAGCTACGATGGGTGCTATCATGCCAGGAATGGTGGCTGCAGTGTTGGTGATGCCAAAGAGGATGCCGGCATAGCTGAAACACACAGACAGAAAAATCACTTGGAATAATTCCTGTATATCCACTTTGAAAGATAACACCAAGGGAGACAACAAACTGTGTATGACCCAATATTTCTACTAGTGCGATTGAAATGTACATTTGACTGTGCGAAAGAAGAAGTGAATCCCATTGTACGAACATGCATTTCTTCCGCTGTTTCTGTGGTGAGCAGATTTAAATGTTAAACTTCTCCTTCCTCTTGAGTCATTCCTAGTGAGGAGAACTTACTGTGATATATTTGTATGGCAAATGGTAAAACAAATATGGGACGAGAACCTCTCTTATTGGCAAGAGCCAAAATGCTTCATGCCTAATAGAGTGTAAAGTAAAGACTATACTTAGAGGTGAGCGTAAGGCAACCAAAAAGAGTAGAGTCCTGAATGAATTGTTTTAGGCATGGGGCATAGTGTGGTAGTTTGCCATTGCTTTCCACACATCCTTTATTTTTGACGAGTCTCAATAGTCCTAGCTACCCATTTCTCTGATGGGTCAACGGAAGGACCATAGATTTTTTTTTTGCCCTAACGGGGAGTTGAACTCAGGCCTTCTGGGTGGTAGTCCGACGCTTTACCGATTGAGCTTCTGGCGCCTACTCATGCTTAAAAGTATAAAGATAAAAACAAGCTCTGAATAAGCCACCACAATAGGCACATGCGCAACCCCCCCCTCCCCCCTCTCCCCTTCTCCTTCCGAAGAAAATAAATCAACAACAAACAAGCAAACAAAATATAAAAAAAACAACAACAAAAAATCAAAAGTGAAATCAAAGCAGCATCTGTGATTTGATGTCTATCTGGCCACACATCTGAGATAATCAATGCACATACCAAACAAGTGTTAACATTGGTACTGAAACCAAACAATTTACAAACCTGGGTGCCAAATCGATATGGTTGACAATATAAGCTGCTTTGCTCAAACCCATGAAACCAGTACACAGACACAGTACGAAGACAGCTAGGTATCTATGTGTGCAATCCATTTGTCCAACCACGGATATGCAAATGGCTGTACCGAAAAATGCTGTGGAAAACAAATCAAATGGCACTTAAATACAACATTGAAGACTTGGCACCTAAAGTTGGCAGTATGACATTTTGAAAAACAACAAACAATTTTATCTTTAAATGCATTTCGAATTATAAGCATCACACAACGAACACAATTTAATGCTAATAGATGACATATAGGTTGAATGTTTTAAAGCCAACTTCAGTTTGTTAGAGTCCTAAATCTGATTTAAGCCAACATAAAACTGATTAATTTAAACACTCGTCAACGTTTGATCTATTATCACAGTAAATGAGGATAACATGTTGAGAGGCATTCTTGAGTGATCATTGCCATTTCATTCTGGCCTATGGCACTGGCTTAATCAGCCAAATGAGTTGTTGTTTATTTTGAAAACACAGCTATGGAAATTACTCAAGTCAAAATGTTTCTTCCTGACTGGTGGGCTGTAAAGGAATGATGAAAAGGAACATTTATTATATTTGTGATTAACGATAAAAAAATATCGACTGCTTCTTCACCCTTATAATCATGAAGATTCTTAAATTTGCCCTAGATACAATCATTTTCTTACAGAAAAACCAGTTTGTTATCTTTGTTGGGATTTGAAAATAGTTGGGATACGAAAATTGAAATTACATTTTTTTCTCTCTGAATTTAAGACAGACGTAAACATCAATTTTTAGTGTTTGATATATTATTTCCAGTGAGAGGATTATCTCTGTTACCCCTTCTTAGAGATCAATCGCTTAAAATAAATATTGAATTTATGTACTTTACTGGTATGCTCAGCAGGTGAAGATACAACACGAGCTTATAACTATAGTCGTAAGTGAATGAAACATGAAAAGAAGCCAAAACTTCAAATATGCAATGCAAAGTTAATCTAGGCTGCAGAAGGTAGTTTTTCATATGAGATAATGATATGAAAAGGACAAAATAGCTATAGCAGCAGCAGCAACAACAACAAAAACAACAGCAGCAACAGCAGCAGCAGCAGTAGCAGCAGCAACAGCAGCAGCAACAGCAGCAGGAAAAGCACAATGGAAAAAGAAGAAATACAAGAAAAAGAACACAGGATAATTTTGTTGATTTTTAACTATAATAGGACCGATTATCGTCGTCACCATTTGATAGAAAAGCACCTAAAAACATGCGTCATCTTATATAGAATACTCACAAGTAACCTGGAGTAGTTTCCTGACAGTTTTTGTTTTCAGCCACCGTTTTTCTCGCACGGTATCAGCAAAAAAGCTGGCGATTACTGTAGACACAAGCTGTACAGCATAGGGCAGTGCTGATAGCAATCCATTCTGCACAACAACAACAACAAAAAACAACCCATAGAAGACAAATTAACACACAGGTAAACACACAGACCAAGATGACACTCAATAACGTGAATATCTCGGCCAGAATCCTACAGTGTCGCTATGTTCTCTAACGCAAAAAGGGACATTTTGAAATGTAGTAATAATATATATATATATATATATATATATATATATATATATATATATATATATATATATATATATACTGTGCACTGATGGTACGATTCTCCTTGGTGTTACTAAGCACGATAGGTTTAGAAACACGCACATACGTGACACACTGAGCATGAACGAACCAATCGAGGATGTGGTGGTGAATAGGAGACTTCCTTGGTTCGGTCATGTTGTCAAGGGTAAAGCACAAACAAGGATCATTGCCACCTATAAGTTAGATTTTACGAATCCAAGACCAAGAGGAGGCCCACCCCAAAGATGGTCGGACAACATCAGGGAACAGTGCGGCATTCCGCTCCTCCCAGTGGAGACAAGGGCACTAACTAATCAAAGAAAAATGGAGGAAATATATATGTACTTGGGCCGCAAGGGGCGTCACAACCTATGCAATTAAGTCAAGTAAGTTAAGTCGATCGAAATCTGCAATCCCAAGACTGATATTCATCAAGATGTAAATTTCCATGTATCCGATACATTTAAAATTAATGAAGTAGAGTGAGTGAGCGCCTATGTGTTCGCTAGCCACAAAGACACAGACAGCAGGTCTGGAATGATTCTGATTGGCCAGTAATATACAGTATCACAGTTTTATATGCTTCGTGTTTCACAGGCTGCATTTCCGTCTAATTCTACTTACTACTACCTTTACCACTACCATTGCTGTTTCTTCTACTAATACAGCTATTTCTCATCATCACCACCACCACCACCACCATCACATTACTACTACTACTACTACTACTACTACTACTACTACTACTACTACTACTACTACTACTACTACTACTACTACTACTACTACTGCTACTGCTGCTGCTACAACTATTACTACTACTACGACTACCACTACAACTACTATTACTGCTACTGCTGCTGCTACTACTACTACTACTACTACTACTACTACTACTACTACTACTACTACCACTAATACTACTACTGCTACTACTAATACTACTACTACTACTACTACTGCTGTTACTACTATTACTACTACTACTACTACTACCACTGCTGCTGCTATTACTACTACTACTACTACTACTACTACCACTACTACTACTACTACTACTACTACTACAACTGCTTGCTGCTGCTACTACTACTCCTACACGTTGTGTACTACCACTGCTTTTACTACTACTGCTTCTACGTACACTAATACTACTATCACAAATTGTCAAATCCAAATAAAATACTAGAGCGTTGGGAGGAATGAACGATAACTACACCATTCAAGAAAGGAGATTCAAGAAACATTAACAATTTCAGACTTAATTAGTTATATGTTTCATCCATAGCTGATATAAACTGTTCACCACACTGATGCAAAATAGACAAGAAAACGTACTGGAAAACAAATCAACCAAAGAACGATTTAGAAGAGAAAAAATAACGTCCTCAACTATAGATCACCTACATGCATTAATTGAAAACCCAAAATATGTCTCATCTCCATCTCTTCCTAGCCAACATTGACGAAGAAAAGGCATTTGATTCAGTCGAACATTTAGCATTTTTAGAGAAATTGTGATCAACTTATATAAACGGAACATGTGTACAATTGGTCAAAAACATAAAAATTAGCATCTGCTAGAATACATTTAGATATTCATATTAAGTAAGAAAACTTGAAGATTACGAAAGAGGTAAATCAAGGGGACCAAATCTCTCCAAAGCTTTTATGACAGTTTTAGAAGAAAAAGTGTTGAGACAGTTGGATCTAATCTAACCTTCGTAATCAAGGTCGGTGAAGAACATCCCACTGAGCTCAAATTTGCAGAGGAGATCGACTTATAAGCAAAAAAAAAGGTAAGAAGACATAGAAATAAACTGTAACAAGCAAAATTACAAAACCGCAAAAAAATAAGACTCGAATTCCACAAATGAAAAATAAAATAATGCACTATGTCGAGTTAAATAGAGTGAAAAAGACATGCAGTGAAGCAATTAGAATAGAAACAAAATACATACATTTCAAACAAGAAAATAAGTGAAGATAGAATGAAAATAAAAGTACAGAGCTCTTAGTATAGTATTTGGAAAAATAAATATTAATTCTTTTCAAGACAAAACATCTTCCAATAGCTGTGAGAAGGATAGCATTCAACCAATGCAACTACTACTGCTACTGCTACTATTACTACTGCTACTAGCTACTACTACTACTGCTGCTACTACTACTACTACTACTACTACTACTACTACTACTGCTACTACTACTACTATTACTGCTGCTGCTACTGCTGCTGCTACTACTGCTGCTAGCTGCATTACTGCTGCTACTACTGCTACTGCTACTACTACTACTGCTACTACTGCTGCTACTACTACTACTACTACTACTACTACTACTACTACTGCTACTACTACTACTACTACTACTACTACTACTGCTACTACTGCTGCTACTACTACTAGTACTACTACTACTACTACTACTACTACTACTACTACTACTACTACTACTACTACTACTACTACTGCTACTACCACTACTAGTAACAAAGGGGTGTCAAACAAAATAACTTTCAAATAAACTAGCAAGGAACGCATAGAGCATTAAAGAAGCTAAGATCACTTGTGTGGAGATAAGAAAAAGAAGAGAAGTAATTGATGTCTCTCAAGAATTCATTTTGGCAACAATGGAAACAAGCTGGCGATACAGCACGATTTAAAGACAAATTGTTTGACAAAATGATGCACAGAATGTCAACCAATAGATGTTTTTTTTATTTGATTTGATTTACCTCCATCCACCACTCAGGTAATCTCGGGGGTTTTGGTAGGATTTTTTTTATATTTTGCCTGAACTGCCCTGTAAACAGCCAACGGATCTTTAAGGTGCACTTAGTGTTGTGATTTGCACACCAAGGGGGCCGGGCGAGATTTTGCTCGATAAAACTTTATAATTTTTTTCAAAGTTTGGCGGGGCTCGATCCCTCTACCTTTTGGTTGAGAGACCGATACCTTATCTCTGACTTACCGAGTGCCTGCCGACAATAAATGGACACAAAATCAAGGAAGACCAACAATAGTCCTAACGGCACGAAGATCGTAGAAAACACATTGGCACAACTTTACATAGGGTGGCAGGGAACAGAACCCACTAGGGGGTACCTGCATATGGCTTCTCCTGCGGTGTATAGACGATGCCTAAACATCATCATCAGCAGCAGCATTATCATTATCATCATCATCATCATCTTCCTCATCATCATCATCATCATTATCATTATCATCATCCTCACATCATCTTTTTCTGGACCGTTCACTTGGAGCGTTCAGTGGATTCATTGATTGGTGTATTCATTTAGTGTATTCATTTGATGTATTCATGTGGTGTATTAATTTGGGAATTTTCATTTGGTTTATTCTTTTGGTGTATTCCTTTGGTGTATATATTTAGTGTATTCATTTTGGTGTATGCATTTGGTGTATTTCTTTGATGTACTCATTTGGTGTATTCATTTTGGTGTATGCATTTGGTGTATTCTTTGGTGTATTGATTTGGTGTATTCATTTGGTGTTTTCATTTGGGTTTTTCATTTAATGTATTCATTTGGTGTATTCATTTTGGTGTATTCATTTGGTGTATTCTTTGGTGTATTGGTTTGGTGTATTCATTTGGTGTATGCATTTGGTGTATTCCTTTGATGTACTCATTTGGTGTATTCATTTTGATGTATTCATTTGGTGTATTCTTTGGTGTATTGATTTATGGTATTCATTTGGTGTTTTCATTTGGGTTTTTCATTTAATGTATTCATTTGGTGTCTTCATTTGGTGTATTCATTTAGTGTATTCATTTGGTGTATTCATTTGGTGTATTTATTTGGTGTATTTATTTGGTGTATTCTTTTGGTGTATTAATTTGGTGTATTCATTTGGTGTATTTCATTTGATGTATTCATTTGGTGTTTTCATTTGAGTTTTTCATTTAATGTATTCATTTGGTGTCTTCATTTGGTGTATACATTTGGTGTATTTATTTGGTGTATTTATTTGATGTATTCATTTGGTGTTTTCATTTGAGTTTTTCATTTAATGTATTCATTTGATGTATTCGTTTAGTGTATTCATTTGGTGTATTCATTTGGTGTATTCATTTGGTGTATTTATTTGGTGTATTCTTTTGGTGTATTCATTTGGTGTATTCATTTGGTGCATTCATTTAGTGTATCCATTTGGTGTTTTCATTTGGTGCATTCATTTGGTGTATTCATTTGATGTATTCATTTGGTGTATTCGTTTGGTGTATTCATTTTGTGTGTTCATTTGGTGTTTTCATTTGATGTATGCATTTGGTGTATTAATTTGGGGAATTTTCATTTGGTGTATTCATTTGGTTTATTCATTTGGTGTATTCATTTGGTGTATTCATTTAGTGTATTCATTTGATGTATTCATTTGGTGTATTCATTTGATGTATTCATTTGGTGTATTCATTTGGTGTATTCATTTGGTGTATTTTTTGGTGTATTCATTTGGTGTATTCATTTGGTGTTTTCATTTGGGATTTTCAATTAATGTATTCATTTGGTGTCGTCATTTGGTGTATTTATTTAGTGTATTCATTTGGTGTATTCATTTGGTGTATTTATTGGTGTATTTATTTGGTGTATTAATTTGGTGTATTAATTTGGTGCATTCATTTGATGTATCCATTTGATGTATTCATTTGGTGTATTCATTTGGTGTATTCATTTGGTGTATTCATTTGCTTTATTCATTTGGTGTATTTATTAATTTGGTGTATTCATTTGGTGTACTAATTTGGTGTATTCATTTGATTATTCATTTGGTGTATTCATTTGGTGTATTCATTTGCTGTTTTCATGTGGTGTATTCACTTGGTCTATTCATTTGATGTGTTCATTAGGTATATTCATCTGGTGTATTTATTTGGTGTATTCATTTTGTGCATTCATTGGATGTACTCATTTGATGTATTGATTTGGTGTATTCATTTCATGTTTTTCATTTAATGTATTCATTTGGAATATTCATGTGGTGTTTTCATTTGCTGTGTCCCTTTTATTGTATCTTGGTGTATTCAATTAGTTTATTCATTGAGTGTATTCATTTGGTAGTGTTTATTCATTTGGTGTATTCATCTTTTTCTGGATCGTTTACTTGGAGCGTTCAGTAGGTTCCTTTATTTGGTGTATTCATTTGGTGTATTCATTTGGTGTATTCAATTGGTGTATTTATTTGATATTTTCATTTGGTATATTTATTTGATATTTTCATTTGGTGTATTCATTTGATTTATCCATTTGGTGTATAAACGTGGTGTTATCATTTGATGTATTCATTTGGTATATTGATTTGGTGGTACACTCATTCGGTGTAATCATTTGGTGTATTCATGTTGCGTTTTCATCTGGTGTTTTAATTTGGTGTTTTCATTTGGTGTTTTCATTTGGTGTTTTTATCTTGTGTATTCATTTGGTGTTTTCATTTGGTGTTTTCATTTGGTGTTTTGATTTGGTGTTTACGCACACCGCCTCTACTTGATCGTAACCTCGTGCCATGAGTAACGTTGATTCGAGGGGGTTGATTGGTGTACGTGTCACGGTTATAAAAATAGCCTCGGGTTGAATTGAAATACATTGTGAGTAAAAAAAATCTAAAGGTAAAAATATAAACAAGATGGCTTTAAAATGTCCCTTTCTAGGATAAATAAATTGAATAAAAATTGACGCTTACTCTTAAAATCACGGTTAAAAATCCACGAAAGCAGTGTTATAAAATGCGTTGAGCATCAAGAAGGAGGAATATGTAATATTTAGACTCAGGAAAATTTGTAAAAACCACAAAAAAGTTGGAAAATCAAAGAGAGCACAATAAACACGTCTTGCCAGTTAGGCGAACTACGCTTTCAGATTTTCGGAATTGGATATCTGCAAACAAATTAAAACTCAATGGGGATAACACAGAGGCCCTGCCCTGTTCACTGACAACTCCGTCTATAAAGACCGCAGTTTAGATGTGTGACTGGGCATTGGCGGCATTGATATTTGATTCGTTCATTTGTTACAACCCTCCCCCTTCACAGACCTAGTTATTGTTAACTTTGGAGTTTGTTTTTTGTTTTTTTTTGTTGTTGTTGTCATTTCAATAATATATCATTCTCAACATTTTGAGATAGCATGACAATTATACTTGCGTAAATACTTGTCGAAAAGACTCAATTTTGCGAATAATGTCGGTTTACCTGTTTGATATCGAATTTGAGTCCCTCCTTCATAAAAGTAGGAAGTGACGTCAGCAAGGTGTAGTTTGTGTAATTGTTTCCAAAATGGGCGATTATAATTGCCCACAGAGGCCCCGACCGAAATATGCTTCGCCATGGAACTGAGCGAACCTGTAAGAAAATAAGACCTATTACATTAATGAGTTTTACGTTATTCTTTCACTGACAAAACTAACATGAAAGTCACACTACATACACTTCATACGTTTGATATCAAAACCAGCAATACAAATATAGATATCTAACTAACATTTAGATCTGTGCTCATCTGTACTCTTAGTTTTGAAATTTAAAATCTAAGTGATACGTTTGACCTCCAAATGTACAGTGCAATAAATAGAGCCAACAATCATCAGTTGCTGGTATTATTGGAAATAAACAAACAACTCCCAATACCCTCCCCACCTCCCAGCCCCACCCCCTTACTTCCGGATCTCTGTTCTCTCTTTTTGCTGGAAAAAAAAAACCTCCACCCTAAAAGGATAAGGAAGGCAGAAAAAACAAAAGAAAAAAACATACAACCAGGAAGATATTAAATAGGTTCACCTTTTGGACATTCCCTTTGCCAATGGCATGCCTGATGTAATCCAATTCTTTCTGACTGATCCGTTTGTGTTTTTCAGGGCTGTCTGCCGTGAAAACGAACCACAAGATGACCCAAATCAAGTTGAAGATGCCTGTATGGTTGTGAAATGTCTTTGTCACACGTAGTTAAAAGTAGGATCATAAATCGGAGGCGAAAAAATATACGTCCTGAACTTTATTATCTTTCTTCGATGTGCATACCACTGTTATCAATTATTATTTCTCTTCGATGTGCGTATATCTAAAACACGTGCTGAATTTTAAATAACAATTATTATCTCTCTTCTAAAAAGTACTGAATTATATCTAAATTATGCTCTGATCTTAAAATCATTTTAAATAACTTATTATCTCTCTTTGATGTGCGTATATTTAAAATACGTGCTGAACTTTAAATCACAATTATTATCTCTTCGATGTGCGTATATTTAAAATATGTGCTTAATTTTAAATAACATTTATTATCTCTCTTCGATGCGCGTATATCTAAAATACCTACTGAATTTTAAATAACATTTAGTATCTCTCTTCGATGTGTGTATATAAAATATGTGCTTAACTTTAAATAACAATGTTATCTCTCTTCGATGTGCGTATATCTAAAATACGTGCTTAATTTTAAATAACAATTATTATCTCTCTTTGATGCGCATATATCTAAAATACGTGCTTAACTTTAAATCACAATTATTATTTCTCTTCGATGTGCGTAGATCTAAAAATACATCCTGCATTTTGAGGCACCATTATTATATCTCTAAATGATATACGTAGATCTAAAATACGTGCTGAACTTTAAGGCACCATTTTTACCTCTCTTCGATGTGCGTCGATTATATGTGCTTAATAAATTATTCTCTCTATAATGTGCGTAGATCTAAAATACGTGCTGAGCTTTAAATCACCGTTTTTATCTCTCTTCGATGTGCGTCGATTAAGGCTTTAAATCACAATTGTTATCTCTCTATAATGTGCGTAGATCTAAAATACGTGCTGAGCTTTAAGGCACAATTTTTACCTCTCTTCGATGTGCGTATATTAAAATATGTGCTTAACTTTAAATCACAATTATTATCTCTCTTCGATGGGCGTATATCTAAAATACGTGCTGAACTTTGAGGCACCATTATTATCTCTCTATGATGGGCGTATATCTAAAATACGTGCTGAACATTTTTACCTCTTCGATGTGCGTAGATTAGGCATTATTATCTCTCTTCGATGGACGTATATCTAAAATACGTGCTGAACTTTAAGGCTCCATTATTATCTCTTCGATGGGCGTATATCTAAAATAGGTGCTGAACTTTAAGGCACCGTGAAACAAGATTGTCTACTCTCTCCTTTTCTTTTCCTGTTGACAATATACTGGATAATGAAAAGAACAAATGAAGCAAAACAAAATGGAATACAGTAGAGTATGTGGTCACAACTCAATAACTTGGACTTTGCTGCTGATCTAGCATTGTTATCACATAACCCTCAACAGGTGGAGGAAAAGACAACAGATCTAGCATTGTTATCACACTGCCCTCAACAGATGGAGGAAAAGACAACAGATCTAGCATTGTTGTCACACAACCCTCAATAGATGGAGGAAAAGACAACAGATCTATCATTGTTATCACATAACCCTCAACAGGTGGAGGAAAAAAGACAACAGATCTAGCATTGTTATCACATAACCCTCAAGAGATGGAGGAAAAGACAACAGATGGAGAAAAAGACAACAGATATAGCATTGTTATCACATAACCCTCAACAGATGGAGGAAAAGACAACAGATCTAGGATTGTTATCACATAACCCTCAACAGATCTAGCAGCAAGATAGAGGTCGGTGGGACTAAAGATTAAGCCAGGAAAACGAAAATACTCAAAATTAATACGACACAGCATTTACCATAGATGACCGTCACTTAGATTTAATCACATCGTTCACCTATCTAGGAGACACAATGGACAACCAGGGAGACACAAATATAGATGTGAAGACACGGGTGGATAGGGTTCGATCCGCATTTTTTGCAGCTTGTCCGAAGATATGACAAAAAAGTCACAAATTAGAATGCTCTATTATTCCAACACGAAATCAGTCCATTTATGTGGAGTCGAAACATGGAAATACACCAAAGAAATTCAATCTGGCTTACAGCCATTCATAAAACGGTTGTCGACAAAACATTCTTGGACTGCACTGGCCAGAAAAAAATCACAAACGAAGATCTGTGGCAACGGACAAAACAGACACCAATCGAAGATAAATAAAGAAACAACGTTGGCGGTGGATTGGACCAAAGATACTAGTATCTTTAAGTGGACACACTTTGAGAAGGCCACTAACCAAAAAAAAAAACACATGACAAACTCTAACATTGAATCCACAGGGCCACACACACGAAAAAGGGGAAGACCAAGAAATACATGGCGGACAGAGTTGGAGAGGGAGCTGCAGGGCTTGGGGATGTCTTGGAGGGATATTGAAAAGCTGATGGCACAGTACATGGATTGCCGGAGGTCTCTTGTTGATGGCATATGCTACACGAGGTGTGACTAGGCATGATGATGCTATTTTTACATATCTCTTGTATTTCCAAAGGATTCTATCACCAGCGCCGGTTGATTGCTTCTAAATTTCCTTGTTATAGGTTTGAGTGAGTTTATTAGTATGCAACGTGACACGATTCGAATTATTGCTACAGACAATCTAGTCTCTGTCGACAGTTTGGAATGCAAGGCAACAAAAATAATTGTCGTACCTGTCAGGTAAAAGATGGACGCCCAACCATTGTCAAAGCCATATTCACACATGTAACCTGATACGGAAAAGGTCACAATGCTGCCTAGCAAGGGACCTAGATACAAACGAGAAAAACAAGAGCAACTGAATCAAAATATTGGCTTGTTTTGAAGGTAAGAACATCATTTTCTTCTATTGGAGCAATTTTGTTGAGGTTTGTTTTGGGTTTTGTTTTGTTGCTGTTTTGTTAGAGTTTTTTTGTTGGGTTTTTTTTTTTTGGGGGGAGGGGGGGAGTTTATCATATTTTGCTTAACACATCACCAACACATCATATGAAGACATTATTTCAGATATTCAAGTATTCATATTGAAAATGTATACAATATTCTTCAAACATTATTAACTCATTTTTCTATCAAAGTCAACTTGCTTTGAATCAATACATTCACAACTGTGCAATAAAAGGGCAATTAGGGATTAGCAATCAAACCATGGCAGATAATTATCTTGCAATTACAAAACATAAGAGAAGATTAACTGGAACAGGTATGCATATTTTAAGATATACAAGTAGTTGGCTCCAAAACTTGTTTCGTCTCTATTGTGTTTATTATTGATTCAATTGTTTGAAGATCAAACGTGATGGGGTAATAATGTCAGAATATTCTGCACATACTCTCCATAACCGCAGTCCTCCATAATCAAGATTTTGTCATCATGCCAATTACGTAGATGTCGTCGCATTATTGCATATGAGATGTCGTCCTCGCTGTTCTTGACGATGAAGTTTGTTATCCTTTGATAGACAACGCAATACTCGATAATGAGACCATCTGAAAGAATAACAAGTTTCGCTTGAAATGTGTCGAGCACGAACTTTAAATAGTTATTGTTGCTATCTGACAGCGCAATATGCCTTCCTGTGTCTTTTTTTTTTTGCTGTTGAAGATCTGAAACTCTTGTTTTCTCACAGTCCAGTTGCTTGATCACGTTACCGAGGCATGCGTGATCAGTGCTACGACCGTACTGATTTTCCATGGTTGAGTTTTCATCACACTGACTTGACATTGTGTTTATGTTTTCTGCATCGTTTTCGCCGTCTGACGGTATATCAGCAATGTGTTCTCAATGTGTTACGTTTCTGTCTCCGTGTGGGATATATCGTTTGATTCACTGATTGTGTTGACGATAGATGTGTCATCCAGAGGCGATGTTTTGGTTGACGCGCTGAATGAATGAATATCATCGTCGTTACTCTGGGTTGACTCCACATTGTTGTTGTTGTTTGTCGTTAAGTGTCAGCACTTACGATTTCTTCCTTTCTAATGATATCCGTGTTCGTAGATGTTGTTGCTGTTTCTGTTGTTATTTTCCAATGTTGTCTCGCCTTATTTGGCTTGACGACTTCTGTCTAAAGCTGGCAGGAGTTGAATGATGACTCATCGACATGCCAGCCATGGCCATGACATCAAAATGGAGGACGAGGGAAATGCGCTCTTGATTTCCAGCCACTTTGCATGAGGAGAGATGAGATTCCTCTAAAATATTGCTCCTAAGACATTCCAGCACCTTGATGTCATTTAACATTAGAAGAAACTTGAAACCATAAAAGGGACGGGAGGTCTCTAACCTATGTCTGGTCTGCTCGGTAATTAAAACTAAGAACAAGTTATGTTGGTGGTTAATATAATTATGATATTGTCCACACGATCAGGAACAACAAAAGAAGAGAGAGAGAGAGAGAGAGAGAGAGAGAGAGAGAGAGAGAGAGAGAGAGAGAGAGAGAGAGAGAGAGAGAGAGAGAGAGAGAGAGAGAGAGAGAGAGAGAGAGAGAGAGAGAGAGAGAAGAGAGAGAGAGAGAGAGAGAGAGAGAGAGAGAGAGAGAGAGAGAGAGAGAGAGAGAGAGAGAGAGAGAGAGAGAGATAGCGAGAGCGAGAGAGGAGAGAGGGGGAGAGGGGGGGGAGATGGAACTAGGTTTCGATGCGCCTACCTGGACCAGAGGGGGGGGTACTCGAAAACAACTCGAGAGAATTTATATCCATGACCTTTCAGCTGTGAGAGCGATACCTTGCCTTTATATCCCAATTACGCCATGAAATCAAAAGTTGATTAACCTTCAATTCAAACCATGTTTGTTACGTTGGCAGGTATACTCAGGAATTGGATAAGTCAGTTAATGGGAAGAATACGAATAGTGTCATTCATGAAGGGGTCAGTTCAACAGTGTGCCTAAGTCACAATTACGTCACTCAGAGAACAATGCCAAAAAACAATGGACTTTGGCACTGTTGGATTTGGGAATTCCAAGCTTCAAACGGCTAAAAATCTGATATGTTTTCATCATATCACTTTCAAACTTTTTAGGAAG
>JAXRKP010000844.1:95000-137500 GCA_037039925.1 Doris montereyensis
CACTATAGGAATATTCGTATCATAGCAAGAACTAGAGGTTTCTAAGAATTGAATCTTACTTCTAGTCTAACCGGAGTTGGAGCGTTTCCAATTAACAATTAAACAACCCCCTCCTCAACACCCCTTCCAAAAAAAAAGAATAAACAAAAAAAAACAGGACGGAGATAAAACAACAAAATTGAATAATTAAAAGAAAAAAGACGTTAAACGTAATAAAACATGCAAAAGTACAGTCAAAAATAAAACAAAAACCGAGAAAATGAAAAACAAAAACAAAACAGAAATAGAAATACGATTGAAGAAAAAAAAAGAAAAAAAAAAAAAGAACGACATCAAAAACAAGGCAGAAGCCGAAATACGCTTCAACATCCTGTGCAAACTTTGATTTCAGTACAAATAGGGACGAGCAAAATATAATAAATATATAAGGCGGAAACAGCCTCAAAACAAGGCAAACACACGACAGAAAACACAGCAATAAGAGAAATAAAATAGCAGAAGAATAAAGAAAGGAAGAATAAAAAGAAATGAAAATAGCGATGGGTAAGAAAATAGGAAAAAAACTAAATGTAAAATAAAAGCATTATTAACCTTTTTCAAGTTTGTGATCCAACGATTCCATTTCTATGAGATTTTCACGTAAGCAATCACATTATGACATCTTTAAAAGAAGGAAGAAAACGAAAGTAGAATCACTTAGGAAAGCTTTGACTTCAAATCTCTTTTCAAATACCACGAGTCATGGACTAGACACAGGTCTGACGAAGAACAAATTCACTGTGCGAGTCTTTTGTCTTGACTAATTTGTCGGATAAGGTGTAGGACATGCATTTTAGTGTTATTAATTGAGATATGCGTTTATATATTGTGTTGATGCAGTTTAACAGACTTCAGATCAGAGTTGCGTTCAATGCAGTGCGTAGTCATTGCATGCAAATTTTTGAAATGACTCGCGGACATGTTTTGAGACCCACATATTTCACACCAACCACACCACTAGACACAGCTTTGCATGCAACGATCTGATATGACTGGTGGACATGTTTTGAGATTCCCACCAACCACACCACAGATTTCAACGATCTGATATGACTGGTGGACCACCACACCACACCACTAGACACAGCTTTGTATGCAACGGTCTGACATGACTGGTGGACATGTTTTGAGATTCACATATTTCCCACCAACGACACCACTAGACACAGCTTTGCATGCAACGATCTGACATGACTGGTGGACATGTTTTGAGATTCACATATTTCCACAGACCACACCACTAGAAACAGCTTTGCATGCAACGATCTGATATGACTGGTGGACATGTTTTGAGATTCACATATTGCCCACCAACCACACCACTAGAAACAAATTTGCATTCAACGGTCTGACATGACTGGTGGACATGTTTTGAGATTCAAAGATTTTCCACAGACCACACCATCAGAAGCAGCTTTGTATTCAACGATCTGATATGACTGGTAGACATGTTTTGAGATTCACATATTTCACACAGACCACACCACTAGAAACAGCTTTGCATTCAACGATCTGATATGACTGGTAGACATGTTTTGAGATTCACATATTTCCCACAGACCACATCATCTAGAAACAGCTTTGCATGCAACGGTCTGACATGACTGGTGACATGTTTTGTGATTCACAGATTACCCACCAACACACCACTAGACACAGCTTTGTATGCAATGGTCTGACATGACTGGTGGACATGTTTTGTGATTCCAAGATTTCCCACCGACCACATCATCAGAATCAGCTTTGTATGCAACGGTCTGACATGACTGGTGGACATGTTTTAAGATTCAAGATTTCCCACCGACCACACCATCAGAACAGTTTTGTATGCAACGGTCTGACATGACTGGTGGACATGTTTTGAGATTCCAAGATTTTCCACCGACCACACCATCAGAAGCAGTTTTGTATGCAACGGTCTGACATGACTGGTGGACATGTATTTGAGATTCCCACCAACGACAACAAGAGTTTTTTCTGCCATGACCCACCGATAAACCATCAGAAACAGCTTTGTATGCAACGGTCTGACATGATTGGTGGACATATTTTGAGATTACCACCAACGACAACACCAATCAAAAAGCAACAGCATTGCATGCAACAGTCTGACATGACTGATATACATTTGAGATTCATCAGATTTCCCACCGACCAAACCCTAGAAACAGCATTGCATGCAACCGGCTGAAATGGCTGGTCGACATATTTTGAGATTACCAGACTTGTCACTAATCACAACATTAGCAACAGCATTGCATGCAACAGACTGACATGACTGGTGGACATATTTTGAGATTCTCAGATTTCCCACTAATGACAACACTAGAAACAGCATTGCATGCAACAGTCTGACATGACTGGTTGACATATTTTGAGATTCTCAGATTTCCCACTAATGACGACACTAGAAACAGCATAGCATGCAAGGGTCTGACATGACCGGTGAACATGTTTTGAGATTCCCAGATTTCCTACCAACTAAAAGCACTAGATACAGCATTGCAAGGTGGTCTTGCAAGATCCACATCGTACAGAATGACTGGATTGAAATGCAGTCGACACAATTTATTATTCAGCTGTCTAGGGTTTTTTTCTTGCTTTGTTTTTCTTTTGAATAGCAGGACATTGCTCATTTCATGGCTGCTATGCTGTCTTTCACGGTAATAATTTTAATGGATAAACGTGCCTTTGAATATGTTCTTAAAACAGAATAACGTATAAATATCTCGTGTCATCATAACTGTTTACGTTTTGTTGTTGTTGCAAATTTTAGTACCAGAGGCGCCAATAACTCAGTTGATAAAGTGTCTGACTCAGAAGACTCGAGTTCGATTCCCAAGCTAGATGTATTTTTCATGATCCTTTTGTCAATGCGCTAGCAGTAGAATCGGTGAAATGAATGTCCGCATTGAAAGCAATGCCATACGAAATAAGTGTCCGCGTTGAAAGCAATGCCATACGAAATGAGTGTCCGCATTGAAAGCAATGTCATGTACAATAAATGTCCGCGTTGCAAGCAATGCCATATGAAATGAGTGTCCGCGCTGAAAGCAATGCCATACGAAATGAGTAAATGAATGTCCGCGCTGAAAGCAATGTCATACAAAATGAGTGTCCGCGTTGAAAGCAATGCCATATGAAATGGGTCTCCGCGTTGAAAGCAATGCCATGCGAAATGAATTTCCGCGTTGAAAGCAATGCTATACGAAATGAGTGTCCGCGTTGAAAGCAATACAATACGAAATGAATGTCCGCGTTGAAAGCAATGCTATATGAAATGAATGTCGGCGTTGAAAGCAATGCTATACGAAATGAATGTCCGCGTTGAAAGCAATGCAATACGAAATGAATGTCCGCGTTGAAAGCAATGCCCTACGAAATGAATGTCCGCGTTGAAAGCAATGCAATACGAAATGAATGTCCGCGTTGAAAGCAATGCTATACGAAATGAGTGTCCGCGTTGAAAGCAATACTATACGAAATGAATGTCCGCGTTGAAAGCAATGCCCTACGAAATGAATGTCCGCGTTGAAAGCAATGCCCTACGAAATGAATGTCCGCGTTTAAAGCAATGCCATACGAAATGAATGTCTGCGTTGAAAGCAATGCCCTACGAAATGATTATCGGCGTTGATAGCAATGCCATACGAAATGAATGCCCGCGTTGAAAACAATGCCATACGAAATGAATGCCCGCGTTGAAAAACAATGCCGTTAAAAGCAATACCATTCGAAATGAACGAAATGAATGCCCGTGTTGAAAACAATGCCGTATGAAATGAATGCCCACGTTAAAAGCAATACCATACGAAATGAATGCCCGCGATGAAACCAATGCCATACAATGACACAATGCTTAAAGAAATCAGGATTCTAATTTGTATTACCCTGCGTTTATCAATGACTGTGAGGCATAGTTTAGTTTACGTTATTAAACCACTTACCTAATATTTCGTTATACTTTTGTCCGCACTGAAAACAAAACAAGATCTGGACCGTCTTAGACCATTTTCAAACGATCGAAAACACTGGCATTTTCTGACTAAACAGATCGCAGAAGTTGCTGAGGCGTCCGTCCTGCTTTGAAGATCAGGATATCAAAAGCGCCTAAGTGATTAAGTCATACTCCATACTAATCGAATGTGATCATATCGTGGTTTCATTACCTTTTTACCATCAAACATAACCTCAAGACTTCATTAATTGAAGGCAAAATGTTGCGGTCCTCACCATCAGAAATGCGCACCAAGCGTCACAGTGGAGCAAAGTCATGTGTGATGAGTCACAGTGGAGCAAGGTCATGTGTGATGAGTCACAGTAGAGCGAGGTGATGTGTGAGGAGTCACAGTGGAGCGAGGTCATGTGTGATAAGTCACAGTGGAGCGAGGTCATGTGTGATGAGTCACAGTGGAGCGAGGTGATGTGTGGCGAGTCACAGTGGAGCAAGGTCATGTGTGACGAGTCACAGTGGAGCGAGGTCATGTGTGATGAGTCACAGTGAAGCGAGATCATGTGTGATAAGTCACAGTGAAGCGAGGTCATATGTGATAAGTCACAGTGAAGCGAGGTCATGTGTGGTGAATCACAGTGGAGCAAGGTCATGTGTGATGAGTCACAGAGGAGCGAGGTCATGCATGAATGATGAGTCACAGAATATGTGACAACTCCACTCAAGCTAGACATAACAAATTACGTAATGCTTCTGGTATAACCTTCGTCAAACAACAGCTAACACATACTGAAATGGTTCGACCAACTCGAGAACTGGTGCAAATTTCATTGCCTCTCCATTTGGAAAAGAAAAGTAGCAAAGAGCATCGCATTGTCAATAAGACATCGGATAATACCTACTGAGATAGAGGAGCCAGTCAAGAATCTAGGAACATGGTATGATGCGGCACTCAAAGATGCAAAGATGCAAAGAGATAAAAAGGAAACTACGGAAGCAGCCGAGGACGTTGTGAAAATAATATACACATTCTAATGCGGTGTCCGAGGAAATATAGATAATGGTGTCTGAAGTTCGTATTGATTCCCAAGCTCTTATGGGCCCCCTACTGGTATATGATATGTACATGCATATTACAACTAACTGTTGACGTAATTGAAACCAAGCTGAACAGTTATAATATGAGGAAATGTGTTGGTGTGCCACCCTGTCTTTCAAATGTGGCTTTATATTGCCGGCTAGCGAATACCCAGCTACCTTTATAATCTGTTGTAAAACAAATAAGAGGTAGGAAAATAATGCAAGGCTGTTAACGATATTAGAAATCTCCAAGGATTCGATGATGAGATCAATTTAATCAGTCACAGCTTAAAACTGGAAGAAATATGAAAGATGCCGACGCAGTAAAAGCGACACAGGACTGCATGGGCGTGAATGAAATAATCGGACTAGCGTCGTACTTCTGTGTATGGCTAGGAGGATCTAAAACCAAAATGGTGGTCAAACGTGGAAGGCAAAGAATACAGAGACATTGTCATCCTGAAAGCAAGGCGGGAAGAGGATGCTAAGTGAGTTCAGAAAGCAGTCCAACAATCACAGCGATGCCATTGGATAACCGGGAAAAAACGCCTTGCAGAGGAGTCTAACCTGGAATGACCTATGGCAAGTGGTGCCACCAAGGATGTGTTTCATAATCCAATCAGTGTGTGACCTTTTATCTTTAAAATCAAATTTAGTTTAAGTAGGGAAAGACAAACGATGCAACATGTCTATTTTGTAAAAGCAAACAAAATGCTTAACTTGCCCTCATCTCAACTGTAACTGCCTTAGCACAGGGTTTGTACAGATGGAGACACAACCAGACAGTCAAGGAACTAGCATCAATCATAAGCTCAACGAGAGAAAAGCCACAAACATCAGCTACCACATCACCATTCTTTGATGGAACAGAAAAAAACAGGAGACGGGGAGAAAATCCTATGAATACTACGTCCACCCAACGGTGTATACCAAAAAAAAAAAAAAAGCTGAAAAGCTTCTCATCAGACCTTCCAGACTGCGAGAACCATCTTCAGGTTATCAAGACAAGTGGAATGAGATCTCATTTAGCACTTTAATCAAAATCAATAAACAAAATTATCATAATTCAATTAACAGTGTGTTATGAATCGATCAGGCTCATTAGGAGAAATCTGCAGAGTAGTGCAACCTGGCCAAAGACTTCCAGAGAACCGGATTTATGACCATGTTAACTGGCAACTGAAGTTGGCGCTGGAGGGTTTATAGAAACATTGACTTATTTCCTATTAAAACAGCTCTCAAATTAAAGGAAACATGATTACCAGAGCACTCAAATAGATTGCAGAAGAGAGTTCTGGCTGGATCTGGTCAAAATGAAACAAGAATACCAGAGCATTCAAACTGATGACAGACAAGAGCTCCGGCTGGATCTGGTCAAAATGAAATAAGAGTACCAGAGCACTCAAACTGATGACAGACAAGAGCTCTGACTGGATCTGGTCCAAATGAAACAAGAGTACCAGAGCATTCAAACTGATGACAGACAAGAGCTACGATTGGATCTGGTCAAAATGAAGTAAAATACCAGAGCACTCAAACTGATGACAGACAAGAGCTACGATTGGATCTGGTCAACACGAAACAATATTGCCAGAGCACTCAAACTGATGACAAACAAGAGCTCCCGCTGGATCTGGTCAACACGAAGCAAAAGTTTGCTTCATAAAGAATAAAATGTCCCACTTGCTTACGAATGTGAAATGACAGCTTGACAAAAAAGCAATGACCAACTAAGAGTCAAGCAATGACCAATTAGAAGGGTCAATGATCAACTAGAAGGATGATCAATTAGAAGGATCAAGGAATGACCAACTAGAAGTTTCCAAGCAATGACCAACTAGAAGTTTCCAAGCAATGACCAACTAGAAGTTTCCAAGCAATGACCAACTAGAAGTTTCCAAGCAATGACCAACTAGAAGTTTCCAAGCAATGACCAACTAGAAGTTTCCAAGCAATGACCAATTAGAAGTTTCCAAGCAATGACCAACTAGAAGTTTCCAAGCAATGACCAATTAGAAGTTTCCAAGCAATGACCAACTAGAAGTTTCCAAGCAATGATTAATTAGAAGTTTCCAAGCAATTACCAACTAGAAGTTTCCAAGCAATTACCAACTAGAAGTTTCCAAGCAATGACCAACTAGAAGTTTCCAAGCAATGACGAGCGTGGTCAGCTGTTGGGTGGGTAACCTGCTAGGTATCCAAACCATCAGCGCCAAAGAGAAAAGAACAAAACACACAACAATAACAACAAAAAGAAGGAAACAACAGAGGGTAACATCGGAGTATTGACAAGGTGCGGCCCATTTTAAATGCAATTTTTATTATTATCGATAGCATCCTTATTATTATTGTTATTATCCTTATTTGTATTGTTATCATCCTGATTAGTATTGTTATTATCCTTATTAGTATTGTTATTATCCTTATGATTATTGTTATTATCCTTATTATTATTGTTATTATCCTTATTAGTATTGTTATTATCCTTATTATTATTGTTATCATCCTTATTAGTTTTGTTATCATCCTTATTAGTATTGTTATCATCCTTATTAGTATTGTTATCATCCTTATTAGTATTGTTATTATCCGTATTTGTATTGTTATCATCCTTATTATCATTGTTATCATCCTCATTATTATTGTTATAATCCATATTAGTATTGTTATAATCCATATTTATCATCCTTATTAGTATTGTTATCATCCTTATTATTATTGTTATCATCCTTATTATTATTGTTATCATCCTTATTATCATTGTTATCATCATTATTATATAATCCATATTAGTATTGTTATAATCCATATTTATTGTTACCATCCTTATTAGTATTGTTATCATCCTTATTATTATTGTTATCATCCTTATTATTATTGTTATCATCCTTATTATTATTGATATCATCCATATTAGTATTGTTATCATCCTTATTATTATTGTTATAATCCATATTAGTATTGTTATAATCCATATTTATTGTTATTATTTTTATTATTATCTTTTATATCCTTATTATTACTATTCTCATTATTATTGTTATCATCCTTATTATCATTGTGATCATATAATTATTGTTATCATTCATATTATTATTGTTAGTATCCTTATTATTATTGTTTCATTCTTATTATCATTGTTATTATTATTATTATTGTTAGTATCCTTATTATTATTGTTTATCATTATTATAATTGTTATTATCCTTATTATTGTTATTATCCTTATTATCGTTGTTATCCTTATTGTTGTTATCCTTAGTACCATTACTATATCATTATTATGACTGTTATTATCCTTATTATTGTTCTTATCTTAAATACCATTGTTGTTATCATTATTAAATTATGATTATTATTATTATCATTATTGTCCTTATTATCATTGTTGTTATCCTTATTATTATCGTTAGTATCCTTATTATTATTGTTATTATCCTTATCATCATTGTTATCCTTATCATTGTTATTATCCTTACCATTGTTGTTATCCTTATTATGATTATGATCATTATTATCTAATGTTAGTGTTATTTAATATGTTGTACTCCTTCCTTTTCTTCATCCTATCATAACATTAATATTTTTTAAATATGATGGCAATGCTATCTTTTTTAAAGATATTAACATTCAACAAATCAGTACAGCTCTCCAGATTCTTTTTCTTCATTGTATTCTTCTCTGCCTTCACCTTCCTGGGACTCCTTGGTCCAGAGGCAAGTCGTCGGTCTCTCACCCAAAAGGTATTGGGTTCAAACTCTGACTTAAATATTTTTCACGAATTTCTTTTTTTTGGGGGGAGAAATATGTTTGTATGTATGTATACATTTAAGCATGTATGTATATGTGTGTGTGTATGTATGTATATATATGTGTGTGTGTGTGTAAATGTGTATGTATGTTCGTGTGTATGTATGTATGTGTGCATGTAGGCAGGGGTGGGTTGACAATGTAAGATATTATGACCCTGCAGACACACACTGAAACAGATTTAAAAAATCAAGAACAGACAACTCCACACAAGAAGATAACATTGGTGTTCATTACATGTTTAATCTTTGTAAATATACACTATGCAACATCGTACACATCAAGACATGAGGAACAGTAGAAACATAACAATAATACATGTAATAATAATAATAATAATAATAATAATAATAATAATAATAATAATAATAATAATAATAACAATAATAATACTAACAATAATCATAAATAAGAGCAACAAAAATAATATAACAGCCATTGCATGTTCACATAAAATTTGATTTTCCATTAAGAAAAAAAAGAACCCCACAAAGTCCTGTCTTCTTCTCATTTGATTTTTTTCTCTCTCCTCCTTTCTCTCTCCTCCTTTCTCTCTCCTCCTTTCTCTCTCATTCTACTAAAACAAAATGAAAATAAAAGTTAGTTCTAAATATCTCAATCAATATGCTGCATATTTAATTCAAATCTCAACCTCATCTACATCTACACCTAGTCTTGCTGTACTAATTATATCTCTACACACACACACACACACACACATGCAAACACACATACACACACACACACAATTTGTAACAATAACACTGAACAGGGAGCTAATATAATCCGATTTGGAACACTTCTTTTTTTTTTTAAAAAGGCGATTTGTTTGGTTCCATTGTATGTAATTTTCTTCCTACACAATATCATGCGCAAATCTGAAAGGGACTAAAGAGGAAACAGCTAGATGAGAGATGAGAAGCTTGTGATGAGTTGAAGTTGAAGGAGTGAAGTAGGACTTACGGTAGCACCTATCAACCGTTTAGTGTAAAAGATGAACAAAATCAAAAATCATTAATAAACAGTCAAGAGAAGATCAATAATGTAAAAAAAAAAAAAAAAGGGAGAAAGACAAAATGTAAAACAATGAAAATTAAGAGAACCAAAAACAAACAAATACAAAAGAAAGAAAGAAAAAAATGTAAGAATTACATGGAGATATAACTATATCACGGAAAAAAAATGTAAGAATTACATAGGGAAATAAGTAAATCCTTGACGTTATTTTATAATCTACCAGTCCGTTTGCTTCCTTTTTTGTTTGTGTGGTCTTTCCTTTCACGTTCATTCTTGTCTCTCATTAAGCCGAGTTGCAACCCACTGCTGTCTGTCACTGTTATCGTCATTATTATCTTCTATTTATTCCACCGTGAGGTCCTTGATACATTTACTACTAATCTAAGAACACTGTTAGTGATAACATTTTTAAAAAGAAACAAATTTCCTTCAAGGTTGAAGCCTGAGCTTATACTGTCTTCTACAGCACGAAAGCGGAGCAGGTGATAACCCATTGCCTCCTAGACACGACATTAATCTTATCACAGGTTGTGCTTCCCAGATAATGCTGGTACTCACTTGAACATATGGGTCGAGAGTGGGTGTGGGGACATGCCTGTCAAGTGAGGTGTGGGGAAATGCGTGCCAAATATTTTCCCCAAATAACATCACACGTAGGAATAAAGAAATTGCAGAGATTCGAACCCAGGATTTCACAATTCCAAGTGCTGTACCCTTAACTACAAGGCCAGTGGCATCAAGAGCAACAGCCTTAATCAAAAAGGCCACTGGTGCAACAAGAACAGTCTCTCCTTTAACTTTAACGTTGTTGTATCGACATTATCATCAATCACCATGTCAAACCGATCGCTCCTCTCGTCTCTTTCCAGGGATTGTTTCTTTATTTCTTTGAAATTTACACCCAGTCCACCATTGCGGCAATCTCATGGTGAACTAAGAGGGAAACAGCAAGATGAAAAATAAGTGAAAACACAAGGAAAGGAAAGAAGGAAGAAACAAAAATTGGCCACACAACTGTGACACTGACACTGACACACCCAGATCTTCTCCAATTCCCCATGTCTTATACAATATCCCAGGAAGCCTAGGGTGACAATGATAATATATATATATATATATATATATATATATATATATATATATATATATATATATATATATATATAATATATATATATATATATATTTGTAGATAACAAGCAATTTAGCCTCTGCACTATGTATAACTAATGAGATGAAACCTGAAAGTCTTTACAAAAGAATAATACGAAAATTTAACAAAATGTAAAACCAGAAAATAAATTAAAAAACACTTCACCATTGATAATTGATATAAAGTAATAGCGTAGGTTGGAAATGTTAGCTTCAATCATTGATTGCCCAAAGATCGAAATAAACTAATATAATTAATATATTCATGGAAAATCCAATAATTTAAAGATGATTTTAGCTTCATCGATTGATTGCCCAAAGATCGAAATAAACTAATAAAATTAATATATTCATGGAAAATCCAATAATTTAAGATGATTTTAGCTTCATTGATTGATTGCCCAAAAAAAGAATAAAATAAAACAATAACATATTCATGGAAAATCTAGGAATTTAAAATGAGAAAGTAAATGAACACATGGAAAGAAAAGCCGGCAGAAAAAGAACAACAAAATAACATTGATGAACACTAAATCTTCAAAATTAGAAACTGAAGAAAATAACAACAGAAAGTGACATAAAACATGTTCAAATCTTCACTCTTCTCACCTCCCATGAACACAAAAAAACCCTCCAAAAACAAAAGAAGAAAAACGAAATAAACCCCTACCTTCTTTTCAACTTTCCCCCCTCAAAGACAATAGAAATACGCAACAAACTATTGAATTCTATCATTTTTAAAAACACAACAAAACAAACCAATGAATTCTATAATTTCAAAAAACCCAACAAAACAAACCATTGAATTCTATAATTTAAAAAAAAAAACAACGAAACAAACCCAAAAAAGCAAAACCCATTTAAAATCATTAAAATTCCAAACTGACAACAAAACATGAGGGAGTGAATGATGATAAAGAAATTTGAAATTAAGTTTTTTTTTAAATAAACACAATAAAAGGTGAACAAACGAAAAACATTGAAATGCAACATGGATGGTTGGCAGATAGTGGACGGAAAAAAAGTATAAAAATATTATAAAAAGAGGAGAAAAACACATAAACAAAAATCATGGCAACCGCTGTTCATCTCATTGCCCCCCCTGCATAAAAGCAAAGTAAAATTACATTCAAAACTGGATGGAATCAAAACAAAACTCAATTAAAATCAAAATAGATTGCATATCATCCCAAGGTTTAACCCAGCAGAACAATGGCCAACAGGGACAGAATTCTTCTTATTCTCTCTCTTTTTCTTTATCCCTCTTTCTTTCACTCTCCCTCTCCCCCCCCCTCTCTCTTTATCTCTCTCTCTCTCCCCCCTCTCTTTCTCTCTCTCTCTCTCTCTCTCTCTCTCTCTCTCTCTCTCTCTCTCTCTCTCTCTCTCTCTCTCTCTCTCTCTCTCTCTCTCTCTCTCTCTCCCTTGATCGATCAATTAACTGATTTGTCTCCTCTTGATATTTGTCTCTTCTCCTGCTCTCCTTCTTTCATTCTTTTTTCTTGTTCTTTGCCTTCTCAAAAGCTTAATACAGGGCTTCAAACCACCTAAACCTGTAGTCTAGTCAAGCAGTCACTGAAAGAAATCAATATTTATCTAGTTCATAAAGTTTTAAAAAATCAAGTATAACTTGAGTCTTGGTATATTATCATTATAATATGTATATTGTCATAACAATATTAGTAGCAAATTCATCAACGAGTTTGGAGGGATTGATTTGGGATAGAATAGGGAGACAATTACATACTATTAAAGAGATGGTAAATAAGAACAAAACAACAAAATCAAACACACTCATCTCAGAAAACATGTGTGTATAGTATGTTATATTGAGTTATCATCCATCAACAGCCAGAAATGTCTAAGTTATAAGCTCATACATTGTAATTTTTTTTGAAAGTCTGAACTTTACATTTATTTCTCTTGTAAAAATGAGATTATTTTTCACCCTCTCTAAGAATTTCTTTGGAAAATTACGGTTACCTAGACTCTTTCTATGAATGGCTTTGGGAATATGAAACCGTCTTAGATCCTTTCTATGAATGGCTTTGGGAATATGAAACCGTCTTAGATCCTTTCTATGAATGGCTTTGGGAACATGATCCTTTCTATGAACGGCTTTAGGAATATGACACCGTCTTAGATCTTTTATATGAATAGCTTTAGGAATATAAAACCGTCTTAGATCTTTTCAATGAATGACTTTAGGAATATAAAAAAAGTCTTAGATCTTTTCTATGAATGGTTTTAGGAATATGAAACCATCTCAGATCTTTTCTATGAATGGTTTTAGGAATATGAAACCGTCTTAGATCTTTTCTATGAATAGCTTTAGGAATATGAAACCGTCTTAGATCCTTTCTATGAATATGAAACCGTCTTAGATCTTTTCTATGAATGGCTTTGTGAATATGAAAGCGTCTTAGATCATTTCTATGAATGGCTTGGGGAACATGATCCTTTCTATGAATGGCTTTAGGAATATGAAACCGTCTTAGATCCTTTCTATGACTGGCTTTAGGAATATGAAACCGTCTTAGATCCTTTCTATGAATGGCTTTGGTAATATGAAACCGTCTTAGATCTTTTCTATGAATGGCTTTGGTAATATGAAACCGTCTTAGATCTTTTCTATGAATGACTTTGTGAATATAAAACCGTCTTAGATCCTTTCTATGAATGGCTTTGTGAATTGAAATCCTTAGATCTATGAATGGCTTTGTGAATATGAAACCGTCTTAGATCCTTTCTATGAATGGCTTTGTGAATATGAAACCGTCTTAGATCCTTTCTATGAATGGCTTTGGCAATGTCATATTATCCTCAAACCTTTCAATAAATTTCATATGAGAAATAAGATTTATTTCAAGATATTTCTTTTAATTTCCTTGGAAAAAATGAGAATATCCTGGAAACCTCTATGAATTACTATACTCTATGGTTGGTCTTTAACTATATCGTTACTAAATGTTACCATTTCAAGCACACTAATTTAAATCACATATGAATTTCTGCAAAGGGGACTAGCTTTCAGTGTTAGGATTGATGATTCTGGTTATGTGTTTAACTATTATACCACATCTATTAACACACATCGTAACTGACCCTCAGTTGTCAATAAAGTCGGACGTAAATGGAAAATATTTTTTGAAACATCTCCTCTAAGCTGTGGTTTTATAGAAAAATCCTTTTTTTTTCTACATATGGCGCATTTTTCCCATTGCAAATAAGCTCTTCATATATTCATACGGTACACAACAGATGCTTTCTTGCTCATCTAAGAAGATTCTTGTCTACATTCATTGCATGGAAATATAAATTAAGAACAATCTTGCCTACATTCATTGCATGGAAATATAAACTAAGAAGAATCTTGCCTATATTCATTGTATGGAAAGATAGATTTAATAATGATAATTTGTTAAAAAGATGAATAAATATGATGGACATAAAAGACAATTTATGATCATAAAGTTTAACCAATTGGGAAAACAACTATTCAACATGACAAATATTGCATACATAATATTATTCCGTTGATATACATACATTTGTTTGAAGTTGCTGCAAATCATAGTCCATATTTTGATGAGTTGTTCTCTCGCATGACATTAAAATGATAAAACATACAATAGGACAGAGGGAAAGACCAGTTGTTTGTTTTTTGTTTATTTCATCATTAATCATTCCATTCCATTGAAAAGTACAAAACAGGGGACAGTGGAGACAAATTTGTTCAACTTTTTTTTTTTACAAAACACGCTGATGGACGTATCTAAGAATTGCATGAATAAATATATGAAAACGAACGAAAGAAACTCGGAGGAAACACGGTGAACGAAAGAACGGCAAATGAAAGAGAGAATAGCCAAGCAGAGATATAAAACTAAACACAACGTTTAGATTAATACAATTATGAGACGGAAGTTGCGATTCCTTATTCCTTATTATGACTGTTAAGCAAGAGAAGGTTTTTCTCAAATTCGTTACTGAGGCTAGTCACATTTGAGATAAAGGGACATTTCTTCAAAGTTCTGACATCCCGGATAAACATTTCATTTATCTCATTTTCAATAGCATGGCATTGTCCAGATGATAATGCATCTTTGTCAGTTTTACTCCCAGGCTGGTGCAAATACCCCTTTGCACATGGGTTTAATGGAGAAAGACCTGTTAAATTGTTTTTACAGGGAATAAAAAGTCGGGACCTAGCATTGCAAGGATTTGAACCCACGACGTCATGGTCCCTAATCACTAAGCTACCAATGTCATATGTTACAGATGTCAACATATGTAAATTCCATTTTCATTGCACTTTTAAAATGAGACCAAACCAATGGACAAATAGCCTAGTGGCTGAATTCCAAATGTGATCATGATGGACCCACTCACATATTACATGTATATATAGAAATAGATCTTATCTATTCGCTAAGCAGTTTCCTTTGAATGAATGTGTATGTAAATTTCAACAGCCGACAAACCAATCAAGGGTCACAATTCGTATGTTGTTAAAAGAACTAAAATCAGAGCGCTGTGGACGGAAATACAAAGAACAAAGGACAACAACAAAAAATACATACGTTTCATTTAAATATTAGAAAACTTTAGGACATATGGTTTGGACCGGAAAAAGATTTTGGACGGAGAGAAAAAAAAAGACGAGAAAATACAAGAGAAGCATGTATATGAATATATATAATATAATATATTTTTTGTATTGGACATTGAATGCTGTGGAAAAGTTGGCAGGATAAGAGATGGGACATTTAAACAAGATTTAAAAATGACTCGTACAGCCGGCAAATATATCGCTGATACAATTTACTTTTGGTGTAAGTAGATTTTGCTATTTTCACACGGGAAGGCAAAAAAAACAAAACAACAACTCATAAACAACCTACCATAGCTACTGGTTTTCTTGCAAAATGGACGATGTCTTATTTTACACTATAATTGCAAGATTCACAATCAAAACTCTAAACAAATAAGGGCTAAGAGCAGTTGGTTAAATTGTACCAATCAATCCAGGTTTAAATTGTCAATCAGGATTGTCAGCAGAAAAAGCAAATCGATAGCAAAATTTCAAAGTACATCAAAAGTGCATTGTACCAACAAATCAACAATACAGGTTTATTCGTTTCTTTATCCTCCGATGGTTACATGGACAGACAAATGCAAGAACTTTACATCAAAAACGGAGCAGAAAATATCACATAACATTTAAGCTAAGCCTTGATACTCAGAGCCAGAGATGATCCAAATGGACGTAGCATAGTCGGGGATGTGTGACACAAAAATAAATCCACTACACAACAACATCTCATGATCAGAAGAGTGCTGGTCAGTTCACAGGCTTAATTATGTTTTCATCAGAACTTCTAACTGCTGGTACCAATGTACATTTTGAGTGGAAGGTGAGGAAAACATGTGTGCAAAGTAAAATGTCACCCACGGCCAACCCAAACTACTTAGATTTGTGTCGCGCAATCTCTCGGCTGTTTACCTTTTCCAAGGGGATTGTATTTTTGTTTCTCCTTTTCTTAATTCATAGGCGGCCTGAACTGTTGTGAGCACTGAGAGAGCCCTTGAAATGATGACCATCAAGGTAAGTAAGCCTCACCTGAACGAAGGCTGGCTATAGACACTTACAGGCCAATTTCTTTAGTGATTGGGAGATTCCATTAAATATATTGGATACCAACTAGACCCCCTCCCCAAACCGCATACTAAAACCTTTAATCCCTACAAGGCCGAGAAGGACTGCATACCAAAATCTTATGTCCTACAAGACCTAAACAAACTGCAAACCAAAGCCCTTAAATGTCTTACAAGGCCCAGACAGATTGCATACAAAAATCCTTATGTCTTACAAGGCCCAGACAGATTGCATACAAAAATCCTTATGTCTTACAAGGCCCAGACAGATTGCATACAAAAACCCTTATGTCTTACAAGGCCCAGACAAATTGCATACAAAAATCCTTATGTCTTACACGGCCCAGACAAAATTGCATACAAAAACCCTTATGTCTTACAAAGCCCAGACAAATTGCATACAAAAATCCTTATGTCTTACACGGCCCAGACAAATTGCATACAAAAACCCTTATGTCCAACAAGACCTAATCAGACTGCATATCAAAACCCTTATGTCCTACAAGGCCCAAACAGACTGCATGCCAAAACCCTATTGTCCTACAAGGCATAATGTACATGAACCAAAGCCATGGTTTGCTGTAGATTTTCCCCATTGTAATCTTGGACCCCAGCCAATCTTTGGGTTGGCAGTGGTGGTATTACTAGAAGCTGAAAAGCTGAAAACAAACGAGGCTTCGGCCAATGAATCCGCAGGCTGGGACTTTGGGAGGTCGGCTCGCTGAGATCTGACTTTGTAAGGAGCAAGACTCGTTCCTTGCACAACAGCCCTCTTCCACAGTTAAGAGAAGACAGATATATCACACTAACAGGCACAGTTGGGCAACAACAGTGCCAATAGTGGCTATCCATAGTGGCTCCCATAGGCTCATGTAAGCCCCCTCCTCCTCCACATAGACCCCAAAAACCTGTAGACTGTCAACATCAACAGCTAAATGAGATCTCTGTAAAACAATAATTATGTTGTTTACAAACATATGAATTAAAACATAGCCGACAAAAAAATATAACAATATGTAAAAGATACTTTCTAAAATCAGTGAGGAACATAAACAAAAAGATAAAATCAAAAGTGTCGATTTACATCCATTGCAAAAGAAGGCAAATCTTATCAAATGCTCAGTAAAGAAATTTTAAAAACAGTAAAACTTCTTTAAAAATCCACACAAAAGCAGAAAAATGTGACACTCATTAAATCAGTCTCTTTGATTTCCGGGGGATGATGAAAAGAGAAAAGAAATAAGACAACAATGACCATACAGGCAATTTTTAAAACAGTCCAAAGGAGTGCTCCAATCTTTGTTAGTAAAAAAAGAGGTAAAATATAGTTACCACAGAAAGTTAAAAAAGACATAAAAACTTATGAAAATACAAAGAACATAATCAAAGGCCAAAGCAAGAGACTTGAAGGCATAAACAACATGGAATGTAAGCAAACACATATTTTGTAACGGCTTTCCGGGAAATTAACAGTTTGAGCAACAATTAAATGTATGGCATTGATTGGAACTACAATCAAAATAGCAAGGTTTTGATTTTGTCGGGCTGAGGTGTTATAGATAAACTTTCTATCTATTTATGAGACAGCGTGAGGGAGGAAGAGAGAGAGAAAGAAAGAGAGAGAGAGAGATAGAGAGACAGAGACAGAGAGACAGAGAGAGGTGAGAGAGAGAGAGACAGAGAGAGAGAGAGAGAGAGAGAGAGAGAGAGAGAGAGAGAGAGAGAGAGAGAGAGAGAGAAGAGAGAGAGAGAGAGAGAGAGAGAGAGAGAGAGAGAGAGAGAGAGAGAGAGAGAGAGAGAGAGAGAGAGAGAGAGAGAGAGAGAGAGAGAGAGAGAGACAAAGACAGACAGACAGACACACAGACAGACAGACAGAGAGACAGACAGACAGACAGAGAGAAAGAGACAGACAGAAGAAAAGAAAGAGAAAGAGAGAAAGAGAGAAAGTGAGAGAAACAGAAAGACAGGCAGGTAGATAGGCAGGCAGATAGAGACACAAAGAGTTAGAAAAAGGACAAGAGGCATAACTATCCTCCCCTTCAAAACATTTTTATGTACACAAAATTGTAGAAGAACAAGAATATCTCAAGCACACATTCTGAACAAAACTCATACAACAACAAAATTCAAGCGGTGACATCAGAAGTTAGATAACAAAAGCCTGCTGACCGCCTCTCCTCTCCTTTGAAGCATTGTCCCCTCCGTTTTGTTGTGAGTTTCATTGGAATTTACCCTTGTCCAACATAAACAGTAGTCTAAGAATTAACTAAGAAGAAACAGCAACAAGAAAGAAAGACATGCAGTGGAGGGAAACGAAAGAAGCAGGGCTTATCAGTTAAATGCCGCCAACCACCAAACCAATTGTTTGTTTTCATTGAAATCTACCATGTCCACAACATGCAGTGATGTCAGGGCAAATTCAGAGGAAACAGCAAGATGGAAGTTATGACCAGAACAAAATACAAATGGGAACAGGTCTCTCTTATCTCATTTGTCACTTTTGAAACATGAAAGAATAACAAATTTCATTGTTCTCTCATTTCAACAATTCAATGGAAATTGCAACAACAGCAACAACAACGACAACAAAAACCCACACGAAAACACATCACATATTTAATGAATGCACATGATCAACCCACTGCGCATTATAACATATGCATTAATGCATATGATTTGACATAATACGTAATTTGACGTTATTACAATTAAATATCCTTTTATATTTCATGTGTGACGTATGATACAAATGTAAGAATAATATATTATACACGTGTGAACATTATTGGGTGATCAAGTTAATAATTCAGTTTCATTGTAACCTGTATCAGCGTACACCACCCCAAATCATTGCACTTTGACTTCTGTCCGGAAAAGTGGAGATCAACATCAAGAATCAACAACATAACATCGAATAGGAATTTGTTTTTTTTGTTTTTCCGAAAAACAGCTGGAACCGTGATAGAATAGAAACAACGAAACGATGACATCAAAGTTTATTACTGCGGCCGTCAAACTGGCATAGAGTCAACAAATAATTGTGTGACACAGGGCCTCTCAGAGCGATTCTTGAACAACGAATCTATGCATCTGAAAAATCCCTTTTCGAGTAAGAAGGCACATGAACAACAAAAGACGACAAAAGATTTTCTTTCGCTGGCAAACTAATTATTCATGAATAAAAATTGCTCATGTATACATGCATATTTTTATATATATATATACATATTTAAATGTAAGCGTTTGTGTATATGTGTGTGTGTTTGTGTTTTAGTATGTCTGTCCTGTATCTGTGTATGTAGGTCTATGTGGATCTAATTGGTACATGTGTTTCATTTATGCATGTGTATGTATGAATTTAAATAAAATGTCAGTTATTTATGTTTTTGTAAGGCCATACACTTTCTTTCAAAATTCCTTTCATTAATTTTAAAAAATTTTTTATATTAAATCTCTCAGTAAACTTTACCATAGAGTCTCAATATGAGACTTAGACATAAACATAAACACATGAAAAAAAAACAAGTTTCCCAACTTCTTTCTTTTTTTAAATGTCCCTTTAAAAGAAAAAAAAATACAGAAGAAATAAAACAAAATTGCACATCTATAATGATACACCAAAATATCAAACAAGGAAAACGTTCAGATATGGCAAACTTGTCATACACTTCGTTAATCTATAGCTCAGTAGTGAGGAGGGGAGAGGAGGGAGGGGGAGGGGTGGGGGGGGGAATCAAAATACAGTGGTCTCCTCCGAAGAGGCCGGTCCCTAGGGGAGACAACAAAATGCGACCTCTTAGCCGGATGCCCTCTCAGGCAACTACTCAATACTTGATGGTAGTAGCCTAGATAATCATTTATTATGTAACGTTTATCGGTCAAACCTTAAGGGCTCTAGGCCTGCTTCTAGACCTCAGACTCAAATCAAAAGGAAGGAAGATGTAACAAAAAGATAAGGAAGAACGAAGCAGTGTACATTTCTAGAACATTGTATTCCTCTTCTCCGTTCCTATTGATCACAACACTAGACAGCCGTTGCATCTAACGATAACTTTGTGAAAACATACTTCTAGTTCTAGTTCCCATTGGTTGTGGCCGTTGCCGTGATCTGACCAAGGTGTTCCGACATCCATTGGCTGCTCTGCAAGTGTTGTATGCCAATGCGGATCATGAATGTCAAGTCATCTCATTTCACCTGGTGGGTGTCTGGCATCAACATCAAAGAACCTGACACTGGCTAGGAGCGGTTAGCAGGAGATTATTCTAGTACTTTCTAGTATTTTTTCTAGGTCTGCAACACAATGTAGATCTACAATGACATGCTACAGATATAGAGAAACATAGCACTGCCGATCTGAATCTGAACTTGAATCTGAATTTGAATCTGAATTTGCATCTGAATCTAAATCTGAATCTGAATCTGAATTTGAATTTTTATTCCATTGAGTTAAGCAGGCCATTTACTGGCCTTCCGACGAAACAAAAACTGGCCTCTTAGGTGTTTGAAGCAGTCTCTTTCCGACGAAACAAAAACTGGCCTCTTAGGTGTTTGAAGCAGTCTCTTAGACATGATAACTAAAAAGGAAAAAAATCTAATCTGTTACACGGAAGGGGCAGCATTTAAGTTGGAGACCACTATCGTCAAATGATGTAACAATAATTTATTTACGTGGAATGTAAGTGTAAAGTCAAGGTATAAAAAATTAGCTTTAAAAAACAACAAATAAAATATTAAGAAACAATAATAAAAAAAAAGGCCCCAACAAATCGATTAATTCAAGAAGACTAAAGCCATGAAAACAACATTCATCTGCAAAATTGAACGAAGGCAACTGTTTGCTATAGGCAATAATTCAAATAAACATAGGTCATGTCGTGGTGGCTACGGTCGAGCGGCTGAATTTTGTTCACCCTTCATGTCAAACGGCCATCTGAACAAAGCCAGGGTTGACTGACTGAAATCAAAACTCACAAGAGGCAATCCAGATCAGGCTTCCATACAGTTTTTTTGGTTCACTCATCGTGATAATAGCAAGAGTAATAGTTATAAAATGTTCTCAAAGTGTTTCAATTTGAGAGAGAGAAAGTTATTGTAGCATAAAAACCAAGCGGGCGAAAAAGATGAGAAAATCCGCAATCACAGTAGTTGATGGTATCCAATGAACAAACAGGGAGGGAATCATGCGACAGAAAAAAAAAACAAAAACAAAAAAAAACCAACTCAATCCAAATTGAATAATCTGTTGTGTCTTGTCCGCTTCTCTTCATGATATTTCATCTAAATCACTTTCTGGTTTAAAGATACAACAATCTCAGGGCTATAGAGGAGGTTACTAAATATCGATTTCAGTCATTCCCTTTGCTTGACACAGAATGCTGGGTAGAAGAAATCCAACTGCAACTCCTCCTCCTCCTCCTCTTCAGTAAAATTAAAACATATACATTTTTCCTATCACAGAACAAGACTTTCCTAATTCTAAAGAATTCGTATTGGAAAAAGACAGAGAAATAACGTATCCCAATGAAACGTATCCAGCTGTTTTTAAAAAGGAAAAAAATTAGTCTCTCTTTCACATTTGATTTGCTAAGACATGTCACGGGGGTACACTTGAGCCTGAGGTGCATTGTGAATAATTCGTCCAACAGATTGAACATACCTCATATCTCAATCATGGCAGGTTCTTTATTTATCACATTCCCCCATATACGGCAATCTCATCTGTGACAGGATGAGAATAAATTATGCAGACCTTGGCAGGATTATTCAGTCATTTACGTAAGGTAGTTTATTGGGTTTTAAATTTTGTTTGTGTTCAAAATCTTCAATGGAATAAGAAAAGAGAAGCCAGTGACAACTTAACGTAGCTGGCTGCTTTACAACAGTGTTTCAACACATTCCACGTGAACGTCCAGACATATCATTGAGTGCAATTGTGCCAGAGATATGCTGTGAACTGTTTGTCCCACAGATCATGAATAATTTTATTTCACTCTTGAGGAGAGCTCCATTTCAAGGTCTTTGTCTTACAGTCCTCCGAGTTTCAGAAACGCCTCACAGAAGTTTATCCCATTCGAAGTCATCTTCAATTTCGTCGCCTTGGAGAAAATGCTGTGTGCCTGGCAAGGCTGTGTTCGATCTCTGGAAACGAATAAAAAAAAAAAAACAGAAAAATTATTTTGTTATACTTTCACACTAAATCTCAGCTGATTTAATGAACGAACATTTGGCCTCAAACAATACGGTTACTTTTAGTTCCGTATTCTGCCAAAGGTTGATTGAGTATTCCTGATTTCTTAAAGGTTCAATTACTAATCTAAACAATGCATATTTCAACTGTTAAAGCATTCTTTCTTTAAATGCATCAGCAACAAGATTTTTTATATTTGCAATGTTATGAACGCTGGCATGAGGAACATGGCACAAATGCTAGGGTTGTGAGTTTGTAATGACGACAACGCTGGTTCAAACCCTTTAAAGGTTAAACCCTTTTCTCTGACTAATGCATGCTTTAAAAGTTCTAACAATTTTCTCTGATCAATGCATTTTCTCTGACACATGCATGCTTTAAAGTTCAAACCACTTTCTCTGACTATTGCATGATTTAAAAGTTAAACCATTTTCTATGACAAATGCATGCTTTAAAAAGTTAAACCATTTTCTCTGAGTAATGCATGCTATAAAATTTAAACCATTTTCTCTGAGGCATGCATGCTTTAAAGGTTAAACCATTTTCTCTGACAAATGCATGCTTTAAAGTTCAAACCACTTTCTCTGACTAATGCATGCTTTAAAGCTTAAACCACTTTCTCTGACTAATGCATGCTTTAAAAGTCAAACCATTTTCGGACTAATGCATGCTTTAAAAGTCAAACCACTTTCTCTGACTAATGTATGCTTTAAAAGTCAAACCATTTTCTCGGACTAATGCATGCTTTAAAGGTTAAACCACTTTCTCTGACTGTGGCTTAGTGAGAAGGCAACTTACGGCTGATGTTGGGTCTTGACTGGCTGGCACACCAAGGGAAGGATTTGAAATAAAGCCACCTGACAGAAAATGAAAAATCAGAATCAGAATTAGAATTCTTTATTGTTCGTTTCTTAACAGGGGGCGATAGGAGAGGGGGGGGATAGGGGGGATAGGGGAGGGGTGGGGGATAGGGGGGGATAGGGGAGGGTGGGGGATAGGAGGGGGGGGCAAGATTACAGTATAGTTTGGATAGGTTTGAAGAACTACAAAATGCAGCATTCTCGGAAATTTAATTAGCTTATAAATTCAAATAATTAGCTTATAAATTCAAGTAGTTAGCTTATAAATTCAAGTAATGTAACTACAGAGAGAGAGAGAGAGAGAGAGAGAGAGACAGAGAGAGAGAGAGAGAGGCGCCAAGTGCCACACAATATCATTCACAAACAAGAAGAAACCCATCAGAGAAGAACACATCTTACTACATGAACAGTCCCTTGAGCGTGCTGACGCCGTAAAAATACCTTGGGAGTCGAATTATCAAAAAAATCTCAAATGGAACAAAACACGTTCAAAGCATCGTCTCAAAAGCTAACTGTTTCTCTGTCTCCCGAGGACCGGGTTCTTAGGCGGACACTTTTGGTTGAACTTCACCCACATCCACGTCTAAGGTGATCTCTGGGGTTTTTGTCAGGATTTTAAATATTGCCCAGACTGCCCTGTATGCAAACAGCCAAGGGATCTTTAACATGCACAGCATTGTGATCTGTACACGGGACCTCCTTTTTTATTGTCCGCCTCCGTTGGATTAGGACTAGGTGTCGATCCACCTACCTGGACCAAGGGGGTAGGTGTTGCTCGAAAAAAACTCCAGAAAATTTTCAAACCATTGGCGGGGCTCAAACCCACTACATTTTGGTTGAGAGGCCAACAGCTTGCCTCTGGACTATGGGAGCCAGCACCCAAGGTCACTGAAACCTGAACTTAAAATTTTCAATTTTGCCAAACCTGAAAATGCCCCCGAAACGCGCAACATAGGCATAACCTATTGTACAATGTAATTGTATTAATGTCATGTTTTCTGTATAAGTGACTCCAAAAAAACTAAAATACTTACATACAGTTGTCTCTTTCTAGGTGAAACTGAGATTTCAACTATTTGAGAACATCGCCAAACCGGAGATTTTTTTGACAGAATCTGTCAAAACAGAAGTCCGGTTTGAACCGCATTAGCGGCACCCACACTCTGGACTACCGGGTCCCCTTGAGAACCAATGAACACTTACCACTGTCGGCACTGCGACTGTGAGAGAGGGCAGCCTGGTTAAAATAATTATTGAGCGAAGAGGCGAGGTCCCCAAACTGGTCAGGGTTGAGGGACCAGCTAGTAGGATCAGACTGTTTCACCGTTTCCAAGAGGCCTAGAATATAGAAGAAAAAGGTGTTTTTTTTCAAATAACAAGACAATAAACACAAATGAATCCGGGAAGAAAGAGGTCTGGAGAACTTTTAAACTGAATGGAAAATTTGCTTGTTAAAACAAAAATTAAGTTAATAATGATTTTGTAATAGCAAACAATTAGAAGCACGCTCTCTCTGTGTGTCCGTTTGTCTCTATATCTGTGTGTGTGTCTCTATATCTCTGTCTGTGTGTGTGTGTGTCTTTATACATCTGTCTGTGTGTGTCTTTATATCTCTGTCTGTGTGTCTGTGTCTTTATATCTCTGTCTGTGTGTCTGTGTCTTTATATCTCTGTCTGTGTGTGTGTGTATGCCTGTTTTTATATCTCTGTCTGTGTGTGTGTGTCTGTCTCTATATCTCTGTCCGTGCGTGTGTGTCTGTCTTTATATCTCTGTCTGTGTGTGTGTCTATCGTTATATCTTTTGTGTGTGTGTGTGTCTGTCTATCTCTATATCTCTGTCTGTGTGTGTGTGTGTGTGTGTCTATCTTTATATCTTTGTCTGTGTGTGTGTGTCTGTCTATCTCTATATCTCTGTCTGTGTGTGTGTGTGTCTGTCTTTATAACTCTGTCTGTGTGTCTGTCTGTCTCTATATATGTCTGTGTGTGTGTCTGTCTGTCTTCATATCTTTGTCTGTGTGTGTGTCTATCTGTCTTTATATCTCTGTCTGTGTGTCTGTCTTTATATATCTGTCTGTGTGTCTGTCTGTCTCTATATGTCTGTCTGTCTCTATATATCTGTCTGCGTGTCTGTCTGTCTCTATATCTCTGTCTGTTTGTCTGTCTGTCTGTCTGTCTCTGTCGGTCTGTCTCCCTCCCTCCCTCCTCTCCCTCCCTCTCTCTCCCTCCCTCTCTCCTCCCTCTCTCTCTCTCTCTCTCTCTCTCTCTCTCTCTCTCTCTCTCTCTCTCTCTCTCTCTCTTATACCTACTGAATATAATGGAAAAAAAGAGAGGAAGCACAAGCAAAAAGGTTACATCAAGATAAAATTATAAGTATTGGTCTTTCATCTTTCATCGACAGCTTAAAACAACAACAAAAATCTTTGTATTTTTTACATTACATTCTTTTCTTCAAGCAAAACTATGACGAAAAAAAAAAGGGAAAAAAAAAAAAAGGAAAAAGAGAAAAAAGGATGAAAGCAGGACATTTTATGAAATGCTTAACAGCACAGAATAAAAAATATAAGCAATTAAGAGAAGTAAATCAAAATACATTTTTGTAAGGAAAAAATTCAAAAACAAAAGAATAATGAAATCCTTCAAAATATTAATCTGTAAATGTCAAAGTGATTGCAACATGAGAGATGTTATTCAAGACAAGATTTGAGGAAAATCAAACACTTGAAGTCATCTATGTTTGAGAATAAATATCTTAACGTCATTGTTAGGGTTCTTTTAGATTTTTTTGTCGTTTTTTGGTTTTGTGTTTTTAAACGACTTTTGACGTCAACCCATTGTTTGCTTGTTGATGTATCTGTGATAACAACTTATAAAGATTTTAAAACATATCAATACAACATAATCCTTATGTGTCCATATTCATAAAGCGCCATTTTTGTAATGTATTGATTTTAGTCGTGAAATTGAGAATGGAAGAGAGAGTGAAAGTCAAAGAGATGAATTGTATTGTTATTCATTCATTTTGATTTGAAATGTGACCAGAGCAAATTTCCTTTTGGACAAATAAAGCCATCTTATCTTATCTTAACCTTTATTTTACATATTGGTACAAGGGTCTGATTGTTTATTCACCTTCTCTTTTTTGTCTTTTTGTTTGGTAGAGCATTATCTATGAAATAATATTTATTAATAATATTTAAATAAAAATACAATTATCATTTCAAATAACAAAATTGAAGAAAGAAGTGTATAAGAATAAATACATAGATACATAGAATTAGTAAATACATAAAATAAACAAACAAACCAACAAACAAAATGGGTACCAGCTATAGGAGGAAGATTTTAAAATGACTATTCTGTTGTAACACTACAGAAACTAGGTCAAAATTTGACCCTGTATGCCTCTAAGCCTTAAGGAACTTTTTTTATACAAACATTGCTAAAAACAACAAAAAACACATAGAAGTGAATGTCAATCTTGTTTGCAGCCAGTGATTCTCTGCTAACTTTAAGATGCTTTCAGAATTAATTCATAAATATGATATTACTCTCTGATGTACATTGTCTCGGTCTACCAGTTTGACTCTCTGTCTTGTCTGTCTGTCTCTCCTTCCCCCTCTCTCCCTCCCTGTTTTCCTCCCTCCCTCTAACTCTCTCTGTCCCTCCCTCCCTCCTGTATCCCTCTCTCCCTCCCTCTAACTCTCTCTGTCCCTCCTTCCTCTCTCTCTGCAAATCAAACTAGCATAATATTGTAAGGCCTTGCTAGAACCTTAATGAAGTAAAAAAAAAGGAAAAAAAGGGAAAGGCAATATATGGAGACATAAGCAGTATGCTACACAGGAAAAAGTTGAAAATTGAAAAGAGTGTGATGGAAGACAAAAGAAAAAAAAAGGGGGGGGGGGGAAACTCTTGTATGTGAATACGACATCTTAAAATGAATCAAAAGGAGTGTTATTTTTTTCCTCTTTTTGCAAAACGACAAAAGGCAAAGAGAATATGTTTAGTTAAAACAAAAACCCAATGAAACAATAATAAAAAAAAAAAACAAACTGCCAATATCAAAAGTAAACAAAACAAAAACCCTTTACAAACACATCTGATTTTTTGATTTTTTAAATTTGATTTAATTTAATTTTACGCACACCTCAACTAAGGTAATCTCGAGGGTTTTGGTAGAATTTTTCCAATTGGGCTTGCCATGTAAACAGCCAAGGGGACCATAACATACACAATGAGTCGTGATCTGCATACAGGACCTCCCTCCTTCTTATCGCCCCGTCTCCGATGGCATTAGGTGCTGATCCACCTAGCTGGACCAGGTGGGTGGGTTTTACGCGAAAAAACGAAAGAAAAATGAATGTTTTGACCGGTGGGGCTTGAACCCACAAACCTGTTGGTGGAGAGGCCGACACATTGCCTCTAGACCACCAACAACCACCCCCCAAAAAAAAAAATCCATCTGAAACCAATCAAATTTATCTCCACCATTCTGAAGAAAACATGTGTACGCCAAATTCCATGCTTTTCTTCATTTTATGCATAAATCAATACACAAATATCTCATGTATATAAATCTAGATTCTATATACTATAATTACAGATATAATAACAAATATTCAAGGTTGACAAAAATAAATGAAATTGTTTAAAAAAGACTGTTTGTTTATTGCTGCTATGTTTGTGAAAAAATATCTGTTTAAATATCTCATGTAAAAATAAGTCTGTTACACACACATACATATCTTCATCAGAATTAAGACTGTTTTCTTTTCTCTCCTTCATTCATAAAAAAAAAAAGCTAGATATATGAGAAAGGACTATGTTAGATCATATTTTTCTTTTAATCTATGGAATTTTCTCATGTGTGCTACAGAATATCTTGAGAAAACATATGAATAAAAATCATTGTAGTGTTCGCACTATCTAAAATCATGTGTCTTTATTTCACGGATATATATATATCCCATCCACCTAATAAGCGATGATCTGAGGGTGAATTAAGAGGATCTGAGGGTGAATTAAGAGGACCCGAGGGTGAATTAAGAGGATATGAGGGTGAATTAAGAGGACCCGAGGGTGAATTAAGAGGACCCGAGGGTGAATTAAGAGGACCTGAGGTTGAATTAAGAGGACCTGAGGGTGAATTAGGAGAGGATTAAGAGGTTGAATTATTAAGAGGTTGGATTCTGAGGGTGAATTAAGAGGATATGAGGGTGAATTAAGAGGACCTGAGGGTGAATTAAGAGGATATGAGGTTGAATTAAGAGGATCTCAGGTTGAATTAAGAGGATCCCAGGGTGAATTAAGAGGATCCCAGGGCGAATTAAGAGGATCTCAGGGTGAATTAAGAGGATCTCAGGTTGAATTAAGGATCTCAGGGTGAATTAAGAGGATCCCAGGGCAAATTAAGAGGATCTCAGGGTGAATTAAGAGGATCTCAGGTTGAATTAAGAGGACGCAGTAAGAAAATAACTGGGACCTACAAGCAGCACCCACTAAACGCTCACAGGAACTTGTTCAACTTTCGTTTAAATAGCATTGAACAAAGGGCAGTGTATTCGAGGGGTGTTATGACATGAATTTCTGTGTGCAATTCCTCATAAGCTGCAAACAGTAGCCTAATTTTCATTCTATGAAGTTTTGTGCACCCCACACTTCTCTCTCTCTCCCCCCCCTCCTTAAGATGTTATCACTACCGATTTCATAATACTTTGCTTCTTACATAAACACATTATTAATACTTTGTGTCAATAAAACAACAACAAAAAAAACGAATCAAAAAACAATTATTTTTAACAAAAAAGAAAAGTTATAACACCAAGAGGGAATAACAAGTAAAAGGGAGACAACTAAAACTAGGGTTCTTCATTTCTTGGAATTCTTTTTTTTAGATGTACAGAATGTCACTGACCTTGCCGCATTTGGTCGCTGTTTTTTGAGGCTTCCACGATACCTGTCACCCCCACCAACGGAGCAAAGGATTTAAATTTTATTTCAAATATGAACAATTCCTTCCTGTCAAAGAAGCGGGGGTTTTTTTTGGTTATTTTTTTTCTTTGTTATATAACAGTAGAGGAAAAAAAAGGAGGGGCATAATGTTATTCAGCTTGAAGACGAGGCAATGAAATTTGGTCAAAGGGATGATTTACGATCGAAACAAAAGGGAGATTGTTTTGAAAATCTAGCATTCAGCAATAACTACCTTTATGGAAAAATTCTATAAATATTAGGGAAAATACGTCCTACAGCAAGTTTCCATTTGATGAGACCGTATTGCTATCTTTTTCTATTTCTCTTAATATATGGGGGTGGAGTGGGGTAGTGATAATGTTGAGGGAATTTTCATATCCAGAACTAAGAAAAAAATACAGGAGAAGATTGCTTGGAAAGTTTTGACGCTTTCATTTTATGATCGTTTTTGACTGAAATATGTAAACCAAGTTAATAGCAAGCCAGTCAAATCCAAAATTATGTCTCACACTCACTTAAGAGACAGGACACATGAACAAAAATACAACGGTTACTTCACGCCAAAGAAAAGGTCATACAAAACATACCGATATCACGGTTTTCTTTGACACTCAATCATTGGATGAATTACAACAGTATTAATAATGCATCAAATCATAATATATAATTATTTTTTTGATAATGAAAACTTAACGACACAAAAAAATTAAAATAAATAAAAAGTCAAGAAAAAAATTCTTTTTTTTCAAGTTTTCAAATTTTCTTCGTTCTTTAACGTTCTCAACTCCTTCTTAACGATGTCATGGTGAATTTAGAGGAACTTTTATTTGGGGTTTTTTTTGTGCATCTTTCTTCCTTGCCAAAGGAGGTAAAAAGGGACAGTTTCCCAGTCCACTTGACGCCAACGACATGGTATTTAACGAGAAGTTTAAGCAAATTAAAAAGAGGTTGAAACCTAGAAGAGAGCTTGACTGACAGGTCTGCACTTGTGGGAGGAGCCTAAAGATCACGAGTTGAGTTAAAAAAAAATCAAAGGCAACGAAGAGCTTGGAAAAATTAGCTAAATCCATGCTAACTCCCGTCTCTTGCATCTATCTTCCTCTTCCTTTGAGGAAAAATTCATTTGAATAAAATACAACTCACAGTTTCAGTTTTAGAGTTGTTATTTTTTTTTTTTTTAATTCTAAATTTATGATGCATCCTTCAACGTCTAAATAGAATAAACATACATGGTTAACAATATACATATAATAAATCTATGACGGGGTGAGATCCAAAACCCGTTATGCGCCATTTTTACAGATTGTCAGTTTCTTCACCATCTCGGACTTTGAAGGAAAAGTCTTATGATGATGAAATCAATTTTTTTCTAAACTGACTATATCATATTATAAATCAGCTCTAAACATCAAAGTGATCAGGCTTTATTAAGAACTAAGGGAAGACAAAACTGATGTTCTCAAGTTGTCTATTTGGATATAATAGCAGTCTTTGCATCTCCCCCCTCATATCTCATGCCTGAGTGAAGGCATCAAATCAATCTTGTTTGCGTTAATATATCATTTGAGGTTATACACGATGAAAACAAACCCTGACCTACAGTAACAGTGAAACTAAGCAAAAATCTCCTGCAGTGTCCAGGGTGCAGACCAGTGATCCAAAAGAAAAAAAAAGAAAAGAAGGGTGAAAGAGGAAAGGAAACTCAGGTTTATATTTCACTCCATATCGTCAACAAAAACACATGACCTTGGTGGCACTGACCTTGAAACTGGGACATATCAATGTTCTGCCAGTCGTTTCCCCCGGACTTCATGCTTTCTTTTAACGTGTCCAGATTTTGCAGCCAATCAGATGAAGAAAGGTTGAAATTGGGGACACCTAAGAATAGATTTATGACATGTTGATATTGACACGATTTTGTTAAAAATTAATAATTTATATTATTTTTGTGAAGTCTTTTTTTATCAATTCGCTGTTAGGCATTTGGTTTATTTTCCATGGAAAGAAAATTCACACTATTCGCTCACTTGGACAAAAAATATGACTCCTGGTGTATCAAGCGTAAGCCAGATTGATAGTTATCTATATTCCTTTCTCTAGAGAATTTGGAATGCCAGGTGCGACACCTTTCCAAGCAAGCGCTGCATTATTTTTTTATTATTTTTTATTCGTTATTTTTATTCTTCTTGCAGTTGTATGATATGAATTGTTTGTTTGATTGTGACTAATTTTTAAAATTAAACGGCCCATTATTTGAGGTGATTTCAGGCAGTAACGGCAAGACAAAAGGCATGTGACAGACTGAAAGGAAAGAAATAGGACCTACCAGCAGCGCACACATTTGGGAAGGGGCAAGGACTAGGGTAAATCAATATCCAATATGCACACCCATTTGGGGTACAAACTTTGGACATTCAGCTTCTGAAGTGCTTTACCTCATGTTCATGATTCGGTTTATGAGCTTTTTTCTTGAAAGATGTTCATAGTAATTAGTAAACATCACATTGTCGATGAGTCGTGTAGGTGGCCAGGCTGCTGGACTAGGGAATGACGGGTTCGAATCCACATTTAGGAAAGACACTCAAAGCACCCCCCACTAAACCCAGGTGCAAATGGGTACAGGCATTAGCTTGGGAATAAACGCCTGCGTCAACCTAACATCCTGTCCAGGAGGTGATTCAATCATCTGTTCCACTTAACACTATAGAAACCGGGATAAGCTCCAGCTCTATGGGCCATAAAGGCCATTTGTCGTCTTTGAACTTTAACATACAAGAGAGGAGAAAAAATAAATCATTTTGAACTTACCAGAGGAATTTTCAAAAATAGATTTATATAAATTGTAAAACGGAGCCATTGAGTTCTTCCGATGTCATATGTGGATCTAGGAAGTTTGTTGTTCCACTTGGTGGCTGTCAATGAAAATTAAATATGGCAACTTGTATAAATATGGCAACTTGTATAAATATGGCAACTTGTGTAAATATGGCAAATTGTCTAAATATGGCAATGTTTGTAAGTATGGCAACTTGTATAAATATGGCAACTTGTGTAAATATTGCCATGTATGTAAATATGGCAACGTATGTAAATATGGCAACTTGTGTAAATATGGTAACTTGTGTAAATATGGCAATGTATGTAAATATGGCAACTTGTGTAAATATGACAACGTATGTAAATATGACAACTTGTGAATAAGAATAAAAGAAATTATTGTCATCACTATTATCATGTTGTTATTAGTATTAGTGGCGTCGGTGGCCCAGTGGTTAGGCTGCCAGACTGGGGATCATGAGGTCCCTGGTTCGAATCCTGGCCACGCCAGGCCCGACATTGTGCACCTTGGGAAAGACGCTTAACACGCATTTCACCCACTCGACCCAGGTAAAATTAAATTTTGATTTTACCCACAGCCACAACTAAGGTGATCTCAGGGGTTTTGGTAGGAATTTTAAGTTTTGCCCAGACCACCCTGTAAATAGCCAAGTGATCTTTAACGTGCACAGAGTGTTGTAATCTGCATGCGGGATGTCCATTGTATCATCCATCTCCAATAGGACTAGGTGTCTATATCCACTTACCTGGACCAGGTGGGAAGATTTTAATCGAAAAAATATTTGAAAATGTTTTTTCAACCACCGTCAGGCTTGAAACCACGACCGTTTGGTTTAGAGGCCGATACCTTGCCTCTGGATCATCAATTCCCACTCCCACCCCCTCCCCTTTATTACAATAAGAACTATGATACGTCAAAGTAACAGTAAATGACAGGTTGAAGAATCCCTCAAACTGTTTTTTTCTTCTTTTTCCCCCAGACAAATCATTTTCACCTGATAATAACAAAAAACACCCATTGAGAGAAAACTTCACAAATAAAGAGATAAAAACATATCACTGTTGTGTCATTGATGAGTGTTGCTGTGAATTGCTCATCTCTCCGACTATTTATTTATTTGTTTCTATTTTTTTTAAGGTCATACACAGCGACGGCTAAATGTTCGGCGCCTCCTGACTATCGATCGATAGCCGCTTCGCAGAATGAGGGGCAAGATGGGATGACTCTACTTGAACCTGTGTTATTCTTAGTTTCTCTCCTTCTCGTTGCATTTAAGTACTATTATATCATGATGTGGAGAAGTACGCGCCAAGTAAGATTGAGTTTAAGTACATGTATGTCATAATCACTGATGTAAACTAAAACACGTCTAAACTTGTTCTGTTCGTTATTAATGCCACAATGTTCTATAATCCACTCTGCCACGTGTCAATCTCTTTTAGAACTGAAAGATCTTAAAACATGTAACATGCTAGTCGAATTCCGTGTCTAGACGCAGGGTGTTAAGCTGACAGGCCCCTTTGATTCCATGATACATGCTGTCGTACGTAAAGTTCCTTCAAGGCTGTTACGGCCTCCAGAGCCGGAGCTTATCCCGGTTTCAATATCGTGAAGCGGAACAGAACGGGTGATAATAATCGTCCCTTGGCCAGGACGCTAGTCTGGTCTGATGCAGGTTTTTTCTTCCAAAAGCTAGTGGTAGTACCCATTTGCACCTGGGTAGAGTGGGAGAAATGCGTGCAAAGTGTCTTTCCCAAAGAAACACAACGTCGGACCTAGCTTTATGGGTCTTAACAGACTTGAAGGATCTTATCTAATTCATTCCCTACAAAACACTGTATCACTTACGCTTTCTGATGACTGTGACTGTGAAGATTCAATCTCCGTCTTAATCTGTGAGTTCTGATATAGGGTAGGGTTGTTGTTGTTATTGTTGAGGTTACTGTTATTGTTATTGCTGGAAACGGGGCCGTTGGTGAGGGTGGAGTTGGTGATGGTGTTGCTGCTGAGGCTGACGATGTCTGGCTGATGACTTGACATGGGGGTTAAACCGATGGCGGCTGGATTGAAAGGTGATGGCTGGTGGTGACAAATAAGGGAAATGAGATGAAAATATAGAGGCAAATAAATTGAAATGTGTGCCGGTGAACATAGAAAAATAGAGTTGCTATTTTGGCTGCTTAATTTTTGCAAAACAGAAATGAAAAAAACATTCCCCATCTCCTTAAGATATTGTTGGACAATCTTTCCAATTGGCTATTTAACAAATTTTAATGTAAACATTTACTGATTAACCAGTCATATACTGAAAGGAGATGAAGAGACAGACATATAGAGATAAAGAGAGACAGAGGGGAGGAGTGTGTGTGCGAGAAATACAAACAGACAGAGAGTCAAAAATGTAAAGAGACAGACATAAAGAGTCAGACACAGAGAGAAACTGAGAGAACAGATGAAGACACCCACACACCATTGAAAATACCAATGTGCACAATTCTCTCACCATTTTGCCATTGCACCTCTCAGCTTTGATTTGAATAGATGGCATGGTAGCGGTGACAGAGGTCAGCATTGGGTTGGTCTGTGGAATGGGACTCAAACCGCTGTCCGGACTGTAGGGAGAATGCTGTGAAATCAAATGAAACAAAAAGGAAAGAACTGAATCTTACGATAATATCAATGAATTGTGAAACTATTTTTTTTTTAAACATCTTCTTATAAATGTGCGCAACATATCCTAACACAGAATAGAGGCTCTGGGCGCATCATAATATATTGGACAATGAACAATTACATGCAAGCATTTGCATACAACATTCACCTATTATCTAGGTGTGCGTATATATGTACTTCTGCGCAGACAGAAAACTTTTGCAGAGAGGCAATTGACCAAAATCACCAAGGTAGTGTTCAGTTGGCAGGTGCCTGTGTTCTGATTGGTGAGAAAATCTTTTGCTGCAACTTGCTGTCATAATATGCAACATAAGTAAAAAAAATCAGGAGTAGATTCTTGATTTTCCTAGTCATACGGCATAATGTGGTAGTCTGCCAGTCTTCGTTTCACACCACCTCTATTTTCACTTTTGCCGAGTCTGAAAAGACCTAGCTACCCATTTCCGCTGTTGGGTCAACAGGAGGGCAACAAATTTTTATCCGACCTGGGAATCAAATTCGGGCGTCCTGGGTGATAGTCAGACGCCACCGACGCCTCCCATGAAACATTGACAGCACCTTTTTCCTCTCCTTCTTTTCTTCATCAAACAAAACAATGCAATCTATCCTATAATGAGGGGCAAGGTGACCAATCTCACATTATATAATTTTTTTTTTTAAAATGCAAAAAATAAACAATTATGAGATGACACTGGTGCTGGTAAGTTCCTTCAATGGCTTGTCGGCTCACAAGCCTGCAGCGCGTCCTGGTTTTTAAAGCATTAAAAGCAGAATAGACAATAAAACAGGATCCACCCCCAACCTAAATAAGACGGGACAAACATAGAAGGGAATATGACAACACCCATTAAAAGAGTGGCGAGGCGGAGGTGAGAAAAACCGTGTTTGAGGGTCTTTCCCAAGGACGCAATGCCAGATTTAATCAAATCAGGATTCAAATACATGTATATATATCCTCACACACAGTTAATCATTGTGCCTTAGTTTCAATGCAGAGATCGCTATATTACAGTCTGTAACAGTGACAGTTATATAACGACTTCTAAATTTAATGTGTGTACCTACCCGATCATTTGGACGTTGTTTTTTTCTGTGCCGAGCTGGAGGGAGGGGATCATCCGGAGGCGGGTTCTGAATCGCCCAATACGACCCCTAAAGAGACAAAAAAATAAACAGAACATTTAAATCAAAGCCGTTTCTGTTTGGCCAACAAGAATTCATTCAAGGTGGTGATAATTTATCGACTAACATTATGATTATTAAATTTCATGACAGCTGTTACTTATAAATTTTCTTATTTATCATTTAAGTGAATAACAAAAGATAAGAAAAACATATTGCAATTCTTTTCCATGAAATCACCAAAAAAAAAGATATATAAGTTGATAACTATTGCATCTAGTTAATCTAATGCTTTGACTTACCTTTCCAGGATCATCTTTTGAGCGTGGCACTTTCTGAAACATTTATTAAGGGACAGATTGTGTCTGATGGAATTCTGAAATGAAGCCAAACAAAGAAAACACATCTTTGAAAGAAGATCTTTTATACAGGTGTGGTATAACATTTTGTCAATATCTCTGAACATTATATTTAAGTCAACGAAAAAATCAAGCAAAGACACATCTAAAAAACATGGTCGTCATCTGAACATATGAAATAAGTCACTTGTCTGTTTACTGTTAACGTTCATTAATTTTTAAAGGTCCTAAGAAATTTTATGAAATAAAAACAGCTTTGTAATTGTCAAGCTAATTTCTTGTCAAGCTAATTTTTGAAGTGTAATCAATGTGTGCAATTATTAAAATTCTTTTTTTCTCTAAAGTTTGTTGTGACTTTCTCCATTTTTAAAATATATATAATAAACCCTTTGTGTAGATTATGATTTTCATATATAATAATATTTCTAGCAGACACATTTTTTCTGCTTCAGAGTGTTTTTTCAGTTTAAGGTCAATTTAAATGATACTGACACAAAGACACAACAAAATAAAACATACACCATGGATGGCAAACAATTTGTGCTTTAATTCATACTGACGATAGGAATCATCAACACTGAATACTTTCCTTTTTCAATAGGACTAAACCTAGAGCTATATAACTTTCAAAGAAATGAGAAAGTTTTTTAAATAGTATTATAAACAGGAATCAATATATGGTATACATTGCAAAAGATAAGAAATGCAATCTCAAACAAAAACAAATAAAACTAGCAGAAAACAAGAACATCTAAAACCGCTTTGAAAGACACCTACTATTATAAATTCATTCCGTTTTCACTAATTAGCACATTTTGTGATCTTAATCTTAATATATGAGGCATTTGTGGATCGTACGTTGGTCTGACACCATCAGCAATGCAAACCTTCATTGCGAAGACCAAGCAGCTTCCAGTTGAGAGAGATTTAAAGAGAAAGGAAGTCGAGATGGATTGGCCATATAATGAGAAGACCAAGATCCAACATAGCCAGACAAAGCTTGATATGGAATCAACAAGGGAAAAGATCTACAGGGGACCAACAATGACTCGGAGGAGAGATATCGAGAGGAAGATGGCAAGATGGAGGAAAACCTGGGGAGAGCTGCAGACGTTGGTGCAGTATAGGGATGACATGGCTCTTAGTTGATGGCCTGTGCTCCACAGGGAGCTGAGAGGCAAAGAAGAAGATGATATTAATGTGTACTTTGACAAAAGAGCATTGAAGTTTTGAAGAAATATGTCTGTCAGAAAGATGTTTAAGATCTGGATCATCTAAATTTGGTTTAAAATTTATTTATTTATAGATTTGATTTTAACAACATCCACAACTAAGACGATCTCGGGGTTTGGGTAGAATTTTTTAAACTGTCCCCGGATTGCCCTGTAAACAGCAAAGGGATTTTTAACGTGCACATAGTGTTGTGATTTGCACGCAGGGCCTCCCTTTTATTGTCCGTCTCTGATGGGACTAGAGTGGTGTAACATCAACACAGCTAGTTAATTCTGTTTGATGTGTCTGTTATAAGCTCTTTATTTCAATAAAAATTCTCTTTTTTTCAATGAAAGCTCTCATTTCAATAAAAAAAATAAGTCGATTGTTCCATACAATAACAAACAAGAATCTGTTGTGATCGTATTTTGTCTTATAGTGGGTGGATTGCCCTGTAAACAGCAAAGGGATTTTTAACGTGCACATAGTGTTGTGATCTGCACGCAGGGCCTCCTTTTTATTGTCCGTCTCTGATGGGACTAGAGTGGGTAACATCAACACAGCTAGTTAATTCTGTTTGAGTCTGTTATTTAATAAGCTCTTTATTTCAATAAAAATTCTCTTTATTTCAATAAAAGCTCTCATTTCAATAACAAAAAATAAGTCGATTGTTCCATACAATAACAAACAAGAAGATCTATTTTGTCTTAAAATATAGTGGGTGGTTGTTTTGCTGTTTGATATTACAGTGTCCGTGATGATGTTATTATTGTTATAAAACGGAAAATGTCTTCCAGCGCCATAGAATGATACATTTACACATAAAGGTTTGTTTAGGGACATGACCTCCATTTCTGATCCTTTTATGACGTTAGATCACTCGACTCTAGTCATGTGTCGATCCACCTACCTGAACCGGGGGGGGGGGGGGGGGGGGTAGATCTAGGTTTAACCCCAAACAAATTTTCAACCTTTGGCAGCTTGAACCCACAACATTTTGGTAAAGAGGCCAATCTCTCTGGACTTCCCAAATACCCTCTAAATATGGTAGGTATCAAATAAAAATGTCAGGTAAAATTAGTCTTCATCAAGCTTCTTGATCTCAAGGCAGGTAAAAATCAAAAGATCCATTTATTAAAAGTTATCAAAAGAAGAAATTTATCTAAACCTTTATGACTGATTTTGACACTCATTAGAACATTGAGATTTCTAGGTCAATGCCCTTGCAGATCTTAAAACGTACAGTCATGCAGACATTTTTTTGTTTACAATAAGTTTAAGGCTTTTACAGATGCATGGCAAAGACTTTTCAATTGATGTAGATAAGATCTGGATGTAAACTACAAACAGATCTAGATCTAGTTCTAAATCTGAATTTGGATTGATGCCAAAAAATGCATGCAGATCTAGCTGAAGTTTGATCAAGAGACTCCGGAGACTGAATAATTAATTCAAATTGATTGCTTTTCATCATGTCTGGTATTGCAATTCTAAATCTTACTGATATACAGTGCACATAATATCTAGATATAGTTAAAGAAGATTTGCCACAGATATCCCCCAGTACGCTACCAACCTTCCATCCATTTCCAATATCCTTGTAATACGGAAAGTTCTCATATCCATGCATATATTTCGCTGAGTGTCATCCTTTTTTTACTCGTACTATTTATGGCGTGCATGATAAGATTAGCATAACTATAGGGGGGCTTTCCATCCCTCGCTGTTTGATTCGAATGGTCGTAGGTTCCAGTTGGGTCAGGTGAATTTCTAGATCCAAGTTGTCTTCCAATACTGTCTGGTCCTCCTTGTGAACTATTAATTCCAGGTCCCCCATTGGCCCACCGACACGCAGTCGGTGCAGCCAGTCCATTTTGGTCAGACTCGAGCCTAGGTCCGCCATCTTGTCAACTAGGACAAGCTCAGAAATGTCTTGCCTTGCAATCCATAATGTAGTAATTCAGCAAATTGATTCTATCATTTTATCTTAGGGTAACTACGCTTATATTACGCTTTAGTTCTTTGGTTAATAAATATAAAACATTTAAAACTCAAATGAAGGCTAAAATAACTAATCAAGAAGAAAAACAAGCTGATAAGTAGTTAACTCTTTTGTTACTCGCATCAGCACAAGTGAACTGCGGTTTGTTGTCCTACTTGTTGCCTAGCAGCAAGTACGCTCACCTGACATTTGGTTAAAAATAGTCAAAGCTGTTATTACGCGCAAGATTTCCACGTGTTAAATGTTTTCGGATTTATGGGCGTGTCCTTTCGCATCATCGTCAGATTAAGAGCGACATTTGCTCACCTCGAGGGTTAACGACAAGAACCTCTTACTTTTGTTGGGGTTTTTTTCTTCTAACGTTAGACCTAATGTAAAAATGGTTACATTTTAACAAGGGTGTTGAGAAAGTGTTTGTGAGAGAATAACAATATTATTATGTAAGATCGGGGCAAAAACAACAAAAATGCAGGTGTTTGCATAGTACTTATACCCCCCCCTTTTCAAATTGGAAACAAGATACTGCAAGAACAAAGAATAGGGAGAAAGCGTATGTGGGTAGGCCTAAACAAGAAAATGGTGGACAAGGGGAATTAGAAACAAAAAGATATGCTAGAACTATTAAGCTCAGTAGGAGACATTCCATGAGAAAAACATAGATGAGCAGACATATTATAGAGAACTACTGAGAGAGATACAGAAGAAAAAAAATAACAGAGGGTAAAGAAAAAAGAGAGAGAGCAGAGTAGGGGTAGAAATGGAAAGAAAACAAAGAGGTGTAGAAAGGAGACAGAGAGAGAGGTAGAAAGAAAGAAGAGAGAGAGAGGGAGGGGGAGGTAAACAGAGAGTTTGTTTGTTTCAATGAGAATTACCCTGTCTACCATTTGCAGTGATCTCAGTATGAATTAATAGGAAACAGCAAGATGGAAGATAAGTAAAAGAGTGGAAAGAAAGAAATCGAACCTACCAGTAGTACCCACCAACTACTCTGGGAGGGGGGGGTGCAGCGGATTTTTGAAACAAAACGCTATGCATTATTCTATAAGTTGATAAGTCTTTAAAAATAAACCAGTAGTCCATTCAAACATATTTTGACATCATAATAATGATAGTGTCAAGTCTTTAATTACACTGGCATAACAAATGACAACAGAAATAAAAATCATGGAAGATCATACATTAAATTTATCCACATCAAGTTTATTAAAAACTCATAAAAACTATAAAAAATTTTAAACATTTCAACAGAACTAAATATACTGAACATAGGAAAAGACCTAAATTTCAGTTTACAGTTAGGCTTCTATTGAACGATCTTGAGCAATGATTTGTCATCAATGAAGTCGACTGAAGGAGAGAGAAATTTCCAAAGGTCCATCTCTACATATAATGTTGATTTTGTTGATTTGATTTTGATCTTACCCATATGCCCAACTAAGGTGATCTCTCAGTGTTTATGATAGGATTTTAAAAATTTTGCCCAGACTGCCGTGTAAACATTCAAAGGATCTTTAACGTGCACAGTGTTGGGATATGCACACAGGACCTCCTTTTCATCGTCCGTTTCCAGAGGGACTCAGTGTCAATCTACCAGGGGAGTGTATTTTACTCGAAAGAATTCAAGCACATTTTTCCACCAGTCAGATCACAAACCCACAACCTTTTGGTTGAAAGGTCAACATCTTGCCTCTAGGACACTGTGTATATTACATATAACACACATAATATATTACATATAACACACATAATATATCGCACCAATATAGCACCAGACACGAGCATATGTACTTGTCCTATGATTGAGACTGATGTGGTTAACTTTTATCTTTCAGCATTCAAAATAGATTTGCTCGATTTAATGCTTGGAAGAAATAGGCATGAGGAAAATCATATTCATAACTGATGTGTTTGGTCAAATGCAGTACTTTAGACAATTACATGAATATAATTAAAAATCAATCAACAAAATCTTGCATTCATTAAGTGGAACACACTGAACAATATCACCCAATTCTTAATATCAATAGATTTTTCTCACATGTAAACACATTAAGTGATAGGGGTTAGTATACTAAGAGTAGGAGACACCTTAAACTCTGTTTAATTTGACACCAAATTTAGTGCCAATAGACCTACATACAAGAAATTGAAAGTAGTGCAGAAGAATGTAGCCCGCTTTGTAATTGTAACTAATAATTACATACACTAAAGGAAATACCAAAACCAACATGAATCAATTGCATTAGACACTTTAAGAAGAACATAGAGCAAAGATTAAAAATAAAATTTCCTTTAAGGCTAAATGCCCTACTGTTTATTCCATTAGATCAGCTTAAATTTAATTTAATACACGTACAAGAACAACCAGATCAGGCTGTTATACCTACGTAGTTTTATATTCAAACATTGCTTGTCACTTGCACTAATTTTACCCTAGTTCAGTAAGGCTGTGGAATGGACTGCCAACAGAAATAAAACTCAGCAAACTGAAGACTTTAAGAACAGAATTTAACACATCACTTTTAAAACCAAAATTGGATTAATATTTTTGTGTTAATATGTGCGCTGATA
>JAXRKP010000844.1:142500-187500 GCA_037039925.1 Doris montereyensis
TATTCCGCAGATATTTTACAGTTTGAAATGAATTCGTGTAGACATCCTTTTAGCTGGAAGCTCATTAAATTCTGGGACTGCGAGTTGAGCAAAGGCATATTTGTCGATGTTACACTGTCCTAGGTTGGTATCATTGGAGGTTGCATGTTTCTTCTCCCTAATTGTCCTTTTGTCTTTGTTAGTCAGAGACTTCATGTTTTTTCTGTTACGTACAATGATCCTCTAGATTTAGGTATAATACTTTAATAGCTTTAAAACACTTCCGTTTCTTTTGTTTTTCCTCATTTGCTCATAGGTAGGGTCACAGATAAAAAGGGGAAGACCAAGGAATACATAGCAGACAGAACTGAGAGAGAATTGAAAGACCTGGGGATGACTTAGAGGGATGACTTGGAGGGATGACTTGGAGGGATGACTTGGAGGGATGACTTGGAGGGATGACTTGGAGGAGATGATTTGGAGGAGATGACTTGGAGGGATGACTTGGAGGGATGACTTGGAGGGATGACTTGGAGGGGATGACTTGGAGGTGATGACTTGGAGGGATGACTTGGAGGGATGATTTGAAGGTGATGATTTGGAGGAATGACTTGGACTTCGAGGGATGACTTGGAGGAAATGACGAAGAGATGACTTGGAGGAATGACTTGGAGGGATAACTTGGATGGATGACTTGGAGGTGATGATTTGGATAAGGGATGATTTGGAGGGATAACTTGAGGTGATGATTTGGAGGGATAACTTGGAGGTGATGATTTGGAGGAATGACTTGGATGGATGACATGGAGGTGATGATTTGGAGGAATGACTTGGATGGATGACTTGGATGGATGACTTGGAGGTGATGATTTGGAGGGATCACTTGGAGGTGATGATTTGGAGGAATGACTTGGAGGGATGACATGGAGGTGATGATTTGGAGGAATGACTTGGATGGATGATTTGGATGGATGACTTGGAGGATGATGATTTGGATGGATGACTTGGAGGTGATGATTTGGAGGATAATTTGGATGGATGACTTGGAGGTGATGACTTGGATCGATGACTTGGATGATGACTTGGAGGGATGACTTGGAGGGATGACTTGGATAGATGACTTGGAGGTGATGACTTAGAGGGGATGACTTGGAGGGGATGACTTGTAGTGAATGACTTGGAGGGGATGATTTGGAGGGATGAGGATGACTTGGAGGGGATGACTTGGAGGGGTTGACATGGAGGGGATGACTTGGAGGGGATGACTTGGAAAAGATGACTTGGAGGGATGACTTAGATAGATGACTTGGAGGGATGACTTGGAAGGATGACTTGGAGAGGATGACTTGGAGGGAATGACTTGGAGTGGATGACTTGGAGGGGATGACTTGGAGGAGGGTGGAAGAGATGACACAAGACAGGGATCGCTGGAGAGCTCTTGTTGATGACCTATGCCTGATGATGATGATGATGATGATGATGATGATGATGATGATGATGATGATGGTGATGATGATGATGACGACTTATAAGTGACATTATTATCTTTTCACACTTATGAATCAAAGAAAATGAATAGGCCCATGCAACTCTGGCCGTAATTCTGAACGAGCATGAAAATGTTCAACATTTGCGGTTGTCATACAAAAACCTGATTCAGCATACATCACCGGAGATTACAGCTCTAGAACACCAGGCTGCATTACGAATGCTCCAGGATATCAAAGATCAAAGGAAACAGCTCAGACTAGCCTTTATTTTTAAAATTGTCAAAGGAATTCCCACAGTGAAATTCTAAATCCCAACATGTCCCAGGTGTACCATCAAATCACAAAAATTTGAAGACCACATAACGAATAACATAATTGAGCCTTCGTCACAAACAACACAAATTGCTACACAATACCATCATCGCATACAAACAACTACAAAAACTCTTTCTTCATCCGTAGCATCATTGACTGGAATCACCTTGATGAATATACCATCAACTCAACATTATCGAAACTTTCAGAGAAAGACTGTCACGTCTATAAACTGTCCGTTGTAATTACGCCCATAACTGGTTTCTACAACATACTATTCAGATTCAGATTTAATTCTAAGTCAATTATGTATAGATTATCATAAAAGCAATTTCCTGTCAGTTAAAAGAAATGTATATCCCTGTTGCCTCTTCCATCAATCTCATTCATACAATAACCGTTAAAAAATATAAACATGAAAATTACAGGTTAGTAAAAAATTGATGCGTACAAATCAGTTCTAGTGCAATGCGCATACAGTCTCAGCAGTTTGTTGTCAGGATGAAATGTGACGTTAAACACAGGTCCCAAGATGAGACGCTTATGGAGCAGTGACAGGTAAAAGTCCTGACAGGAAAAACAAAACAAAAAGTTTATCCTGACAGGAAAAAACAAAACAAAATGTGGTGTTTATAGAACAGTGACAGGTAACAGTCCTGAAAGGAAGAAGATAAAAAAATGAGGTGTTTATAGAACATTGAGGTAACACTGAAAGGAAGAAGATAAACAAAATGATCTTTCAGAAGGAGGACAAAAACAAAATGAGGTGTTTATAGAACAGTGACAGGTAAAAGTACTGACTTTGAACAGTCGAGGGGCTGTGATCATGATGTATAGAAGCAGTTATAGAAATTCATAACAAATAGAGCAGGATGAAAGTAGATAAGATAAGAATAAAAAAGACACAATAAGATCAGATGAGACCTAAAAAAGAAAGTAAAAAGTAAAATTCCTTCAAAACGCTTTTGGCCGATAGACCCAAAGCTAATCCCGATTTCTGTAGCATCAATCATAACAGGTGATTTTAACCACCCCAGGACAGGATGCTAGTGTACAGTTACAGGTATTTATTCCTAAGCTAATGCTTGTACCCATTTGCACATGGGTCGAGCAAAGGAAATGTATGCATTTTCAGTGTTTTTCCCAAGAAACGCATAATCGGACTTAGCATCGCTAGGATTCGAACCTAGGCCCTCATGATCCAAAGTCGAGCAACCTAACCACTAGACCACTGATGATACCTAAGACAAGAAAAAATAAGGAATAATAATTTAGGAAAGACAAGTTAAGACAAGAAAAGATATAGGATCATAATCTAGGGTAAGGCAAGTTAAGACAAGAAAGGATATGAAAAAATAAAGACAAACTAACACAGGAAAAGATATGGCATAATAAGCTATGATAAGACAGATTAAAGAAGAAAAGATATGACATAACAGGCATAGATAAGACAGAATAAGACAAGAAAAGATATGACATAATAGGCAAAGATAAAACATTTAAGATAAAAAGATTAATAAGTTAAGCTAAGATAAGACAAGAAAGATATACCATAACAAACTAAGATAATATAGTTAAGATAAGACAGATAAAAACAAGAAAAGATATGGCAGAATAAGCTAAGATAAGACAAATTAAGACAATTAAAGATGGCATAATAAGCTAAGAAAAGACATATTAAGAAAAGTTATAGTCCTAAAGCACATATACCTTTGTGTGATCCTTAAGTTATTTCCAGCGCATATTTGCATCGTCATCACCTTCACCCTGATTCAAACCCCAATTCTTCAACATGCAAGGGAGAAGGTGAGGTAGTGTGAGAGAGAGGGAGAGAGAGAGAAGAGAGAGAGAGAGAGAGAGAGAGAGAGAGAGAGAGAGAGAGAGAGAGAGAGAGAGAGAGAGAGAGAGAGAGAGAGAGAGAGAGAGAGAGAGGGAGGGAGGGAGGGAGGGAGGGAGGGAGAGAGAGAGAGAGAGAGAGAGAGAGAGAGAGAGAGAGTGAGAGACAGAGAGAGAGAGAGAGAGAGAGAGAGAGAGAGAGAGAGAGAGAGAGAGAGAGAGAGAGAGACAGAGACAGAGACAGAGAGAGAGAGAGAGAGAGGAGGGGAGGAGAGAGAGAGAGAGAGAGAGACAGAGTGAGAGAGAGAGAGAGGAGAGAGAGACAGAGTGAGAGAGAGAGAGACAGACAGACAGAGTGAGAGACAGAGACAGAGAAAGACAGAGAGAGGGAGTGAGAGAGAGAGACAGTAAGAAAACATAAAAGATAGACAGACAGACAGACAGACAGTCACAGACAGAGATCCAGAGAGAGAGAGCCTTTTTTCTTACTATAGTCAGACAGAGAGAGTTTACAATTTGAGATTGGGTACAAAGTTGTTTACAATTTGAACTTACTAGAGACAGAGTTGATTTTGAACTTAGAGACAGAGTTAGAATTTGAAAGAGGATTGGGTAAAAGTTGTTTACAATTAGAGAGAGACAGAGTTGTTTACAATTTGAACAGATTGGGACAAAATAATTTGAAACAGACAGTCACAGAACTTACCAGAGAGATCAGAGCAGACAGTTTACAATTTAAACACCGGATTTGGCACAGGGTTGTTTACAATTTGAACTTACCAGATTGGGGACTAGACAGAGTTATTTACAGATTTGAAGAAGAGACAGAGAGAGATTAGACACAGAGTTGTTTACAATTTGAAACTTACAGAAACAGATTGGGTACAAAGTTGTTTACAATTTGAACTTACTAGAGGACACAGAGTTGTTTACAATTTGAACTTACCGGAGAGGAGAGTTGTTTTTGCAATTTGAATTTACAGAGTTGTTTACAATTTGAACTTACCAGAGTCATTTAGGCTGCCAAACATAGTTGTTTACAATTTGAGTGAGACAGGACAATTTAGCAGATTGGGCAAGAGTGCATGAACTTGATTAAAAAATCACAAAAGAGATCTGATTCTACCCAAGAGAGAGGGACAACAAAAACACTAAAATTTTTCACCTGTGAACTTAGCAAGAAAGAAAAAAATTGGGCAGTAAGAAGAACATAAAAGATTTAGGGAAATTAAACTTACCAAACAGGACACAGAGTTGTTTGACAATATGAACTTAAGAGAAATCACAAGTTGTTAGTCAAATCAGTCATTTTCCTTGAGAAAGAAACAATTTAAACTTCCATTTCAGGATTATCCCTCTCAATTTGAACTTACCGGATTTGGCACAGAGTTGTTTTTACAATTTGAACTTACCGGATTAGGCACAAAGTTGTTTACAATTTGAACTTACCAGATTGGGCACATAGATGTTTACAATTTGAACTTACCGGATTGGGCACAGAGTCATTTGCTACAAGAGCGTATCTGCTGCCAAAGAAAGTTTGTGAAAACTTTCTTGACTCCGTATTTAGCTGACAGTCCCAGTTTGTCCAGCCATCTGAAATCAATGCATGAAATATGATTAAAAAATCACAATAATAGAAACATCATTCTACACAAAATCAGGAGAAAAACTCCCAAGGCCATTTTTGCCACTAAAATCAGTGAAATGATAGTATGGATTGAAAGTGAATTAGATCTAATCATTTGATGCAGCAGCTAACTAAAGCTAACTTTAATTCCTTCAAGGTCATTATGATCCATAGAGCTGGAGTTTATAAGTTTCTATACAAACAGAACCGATAATAATCACCTCCTGTCTATCGATATTTTACTTCCACTCTAGTGCTGGTACCCATTTGCATCTGGATCAAGTGGGGAGATTGTGTGTTGCCAACGTGTCTCTCCAAAAAACACAACGTTGGCTGGCACTTAGGATTCAACCCGGGACCTCATGATCTCAAATCCATCATGTGCAAGCCCATTTCACTCTGAACTAACATAACAATGCTTAATTCCCCCTCCTTTTTAAATGATAGCTCTGGCCTATTATAAAAGCTCTAGTCCTATCAGTAAAAATAACATTGGTTCAAAAGAGAACAATGAAAAGTAATCAGAATAGCATAGATTTAGGGGAAACTAAAATCAACATGGTAAATAAGGTGAAAAACTTGGGAACCATTTTTGACTCTGAACTTTCTATGGATCCTCAAGTGAGCTCCTTATTAGTCAAATCACTAACATTTTCCTTGAGAAACATTAGTTCCATCCGTCCATTCCTCACAAGCGATGCTCAAACAAACTTGTCACAACCCTTATGTTTTCCAAGCTTGACTATTGTAATTCTTTATTGTTTGGCCTTGCAAGAAAAAGTCAAAAGACTTCAAGCCATTCAAAACAATGAGTCAGACTTCTCTTTAAAAAATGAAAAAATTTGAAAATGTATCCCCACTACTGACACTGACAGAACTTTGCTGGTTAACAGTCAAAACAGAATAAAATTCAAAGCTGCAAGTTTAGTTTATAAATGTCCCGATGGAACAGCACCTAGCTATCTTCAAAGTCTTTTAAATGTTTACAAACCTGGTCAGATATTAAGATCGTCTGCCGATACTTCTACTCTAGTACTCCCAAAAGTAAAAACTAGTGCTGGTACTGGTACATGATCTTTCTTATATTATGGCCCATTTGTGTGGAATGCCTCCCACAGAGTCTTAGACTTAGAGAGTCAAAGTCATTTTTCTTAAAGAAAAAATTGCATAATTCTATTAAGGCTGTATTCATTCTGTGTGTGAAAATTTTTGTGTGTGTGTGTGTATGTGTTTGTGGAATATTAATTCATGTCAGTATTTACTGTTAAACTACTTTCTTCTTCTTGTTTGCATTGTCGGTTTTTTTTCTTGTCATAAATTGCACACATTCACGTAGTTTGATGTATGAAATTCATATTATGTCGTATGTAACACGTGTATAATTTTAAAAAAAATATGTACGCACCTAGAGCCTTACCCTTTAGGGATGAGTGCGCACTAGAAATGTACATTATTATTATTATTATCATAAATGCTCTAGTCCTATCATAATGCTCTAGTCCTATCATAAAGCTCTAGGCCTATCATAAAGCTCTAGGCCTATCATAAAGCTCTATGCCTATCATAAAGCTCTAGTCCTATCATAAAGCTCTATGCCTATCATAAAACTCTATGCTCAGCATAAAGCTCTAGGCCTATCATAAAGCTTTATGCCTATCATAAAACTCTAGGCCTATCATAAAGCTCTAGGCCTATCATAAAGCTCTAGTACTATCATAAAGCTCTAGGCATATCATAAAGCTCTAGGCCTATCATAAAGCTCTAGTCTTATCATAAAGCTCTAGGCCTATCATAAAACTCTAGTCCTATCATAAAGCTCTAGGCCTATCATAAAGCTCTAGGCCTATCATAAAGCTCTAGGCCTATCAAAAAGCTCTAGTCCTATCATACAGCTCTAGTCCTATCATAAAGCTCTAGTCCTATCATAAAGCTCTAGGCCTATCATAAAGCTCTAGTCCTATCATAAAGCTCTAGTCCTATCATAAAGTTCTAGGGCTATCATAAAGCTCTAGGCCTATCATAAAGCTCTAGTCCTATCATAAAGCTCTAGGCCTATCATAAAGCTCTAGTCCTATCATAAAGCTCTAGTCCTATCATAAAGCTCTAGTCCTATCATAAAGCTCTAGTCCTATCATAAAGCTCTAGTCCTATCATAAAGCTCTAGTCCTATCATAAAGCTCTAGTCCTATCATAAAGCTCTAGTCCTATCATAAAGCTCTAGTCCTATCATAAAGCTCTAGTCCTATCATAAAGTCTATCATAAAGCTCTAGTCGAATATCATAAAGCTCTAGGGCTATCATAAAGCTAGGGCCTATCATAAAGCTCTAGGACTATCCAAAAGCTCTAGTCCTATCATAGAGCTCTAGTCCTATTATAAAGCTCTAGTCCTATCAGTAGCTTGGCAGATTAAAATTAAGTAACGCTTATCTGGATTACTGGTACAATGTATATGCCTTGTTTTCACTTTAAAAACCATCAGGCTTAAAGGCCGCTTGTTGTCGTCTCCTGAAGGCTGTCCTTCTAAAGCAAAGATCACAATATTGGAATCAACGGCTAAGAAGAAAAGTTTGAAGCAAGCCAATAATTTTTTTTTTTTTAGTAAATTTAAAAAACAAAGTAAAAAAAAAGAAAGAAAAAAAACCACATGACAGAATTCATAGATGTTTTAACTCACAAAAACCCAGCAACGTAAGCGTCTGAAAGCCCTGTTGCTCCACCTCCATAACATGAGGACGTCTCGGTGAAACGGATAGACAGTGGGCGAGTCTGGCTTTGGGATATAATGTTCAAACCTATCTCAATCTCCGTTTTCAGGCTGTCCAGCACTGTGACATTCAGAAAATCTTGAACCTTTGCTGTTCGTCCATCCAGATAGTAACTGGATAATAGTGAAGTGAAATACATGGTATTTGTTAAAAAAATATATTTTGCATGCCACAATCTCATTAAGTCTCTGCCGTTAGCATAGGGTTTCTTTCTTTTTAAAACAACAACAAAAGAACAGTTGACCCTCATATACATACTTTTGAAGGTAAATACAGACTTACAGACTCAAAATTAAAACTACTAAACAAATATTTGTACATACTGGTTGGCAGCTACGTGAGACTAAGTTTACTCTTCTGTCTCTTTCGGGGACTTGGTAGTCCACAGGCAAGGTGTCATGCTTTCAACCAAAAGGCCGTGGGTTCAAGCCCCTGACAATGGTTGAAATATTATCTCGAAATTTTTCGAGTAAAATCTACCCCCTGGTCTAGGAAAGTGGGTCGACACCTAATCCCATCAGAGACGAACCATAAAAATGAGGTCTCGCATGCAGATCACAACACTTTGTGCACGTTAAAGATCCCTTGGCTGTTTACAGGGCAGTTCGGGCAAATTTAAAAATCCTACCAAAACCTTCTAGATCGCCTTAATTGTGGATGTGGGTAAAATCAAATCAAATATCTGGCTCTTTCTAATAGTTGCCTAACAAGGCAAATAAGACATTTCAACAATCTCACACAAACCTCATTGTTGTATTGACGGTGAAAGTCACAAACGCGTAGGTCCAATTTTGGATGTTTTGAGAAAATCAAAGAAAATGATGCACTGATTGCTCATATGGTTATTATACATGTTTCTATTGGTTCTTGTGCCACAGAATCCTAACTCGACGAAGCATGGGGCTTCCTAATGTTAAAAAAGCAAAAAACCCAGGTGTTATTAGTTTTAGACTTACACGGTTTACGATTTTCACTGTTGATATAAGTCATTGAGAAAAGGAAAAAAACCATTCCCAGTAAGATTCTAAGCATCTTTTCTCAAACTCAATACAAAGCAAATAAAATGACTCCAGAAGCAGCAGTCAAAGAAGAAACAAAGCAAACAAAATGACTCCAGAATCTGGCAGTTGAGTGTCAAAGAAGAAACAAAGCAAACAAAATGACTCCAGAAGCTGACAGTCACAGAACAAACAAAGCAAACAAAATGACTCCAGAAGCTGGCAGTCAAAGAACAAATAAAGCAACCAAAATGACTCCAGAAGCTGGCAGTCAAAGAACAAATAAAGCAAACAAAATGACTTCAGAAGCTGGCATTCAAAGAAGAAACAAAGCAAACAAAATGACTCCAGAAGCTGGCAGTCAAAGAACAAATAAAGCAAACAAAATGACTCCAGAAGCTGGCATTCAAAGAAGAAACAAAGCAAACAAAATGACTCCAGAAGCTGGCAGTCAAAGAGGAAACAAAACAAACAAGATGACTCCAGAAAGTCAAAGAAAAGCAAACAAGAAGAAGATGACTCCAGAAGCTGGCAGTCAAAGAAGAAACGAAACAATCAAGATGACTCCAGAAGCTGGCAGTCAAAGAAGAAAGCGAAACAATCAACATGACTCCAGAAGCTGGCAGTCAAAGAAGAAAACAATCAACAATCAACAGTGACATGACCAGAAGCTGGCAGTCAAAGAAGAAACAAAATTCCAACACACTATGGTTCCCACACACACTGAAAATCCCAACTTTGCCCAACGGGTGACGGATAACAAACCGGTTGATGCACAACACAACAGATTGTTAAATCTGGCCACAGCAAAACTTTGTCCTATTGGAAATTACAATATCCACCAATATCAATGTTTGTTTGTTTGTATCATTGAAATTTACCCCATCCACAATTGCAGCGATCTCAGGGAGAATTAAGAGGAAACCGCAAGATAAAAGATAAGTGAAGGGAGGAAAGGAAAGAAGTAGGACCTACCAGCAGTGCCCGCCAACCGCCTGCCAAATAGCAATGATCTCAAGGTGAATTAAGATGCGACAGATAGAGGAAAGACTGATGTAAAAAGAATGAAAGAAAGGAGAGAAGTAGGCCCTACCAGCACAGCACCTGCCAACCCTCCACATACGTTGATTTCATTTAAGGAGAATCTAACTTACTGATGTAGAGAGATTTCAGACACCACGTTGGCACCTCCGGCTTGTAAAAATCTAAGAAACAAAAAAAGAAAAGAAAGAAAAACATTTTAGATAAAAATGTTCAAATTTTATACCAAAGTGACTTTGGGTGCACATGGATATATGAAGAGGAACAAGATCATCACGCTGCCACATATGACTACTAAGATCAACAGAAAAAATTCCTTTTCCAAGTCCCAAAATCTAAGTTGAAACAATTTAGAGATGGAGCTCTCAGCCGCATTGGACCCATTGTTTGGAACGCTTTGCTTGTTTGTGTCAAGTCAGCAGCTAACATTGCAGATTTCAAGAAGAAACTGAAAAAAACATATACTTGTCAAATATTTAGGATCATTTTATTGCATCTTTAGTGTAAACGACTCGACCTATGTATAAAAAGGTTAGATTTAGATTTAAGATTTAATATTCTTATGAACATCTATTAACTAATTTAATATGCATATTCTGTCCATTAATGTTGACTGTACTTGGAATGTGAAGCGCTTTGAGGCTTCGACGAAAAGCACTATAGAAACATACTTTCTTAATATGTATTTTAAAGAAATAAAAAAGAAAGGCCTAATAGATAGAAAACGAGTGTGATAGAGAAATGTTTGAGCTACAAACCCTTCATTTGGAAAACGGAGACAAGAAATTGTTTCTCTTTTATTCTTTGTCACTGATGAAGGGTGTGTGGCCCAAAAATGTCTCTGCCCTGTCCTGATTTCAATCTATTAGGCCTTTCATTTCTATTTCCTGTTCCTCTTCATTAGCCGTTGGCCTACTGCGGTAAAAATTCCTCTTTATTTCTAGATAGACATCTGGCATTGGCACCTAGTGGTAAAACTACCAGATTTGATATCGTAAGGTCCTGGGCTTGAATCCTGGCAATATTTTAGGTCTGACGTTGTTTTCTTTGGGAAACATGCATTGCCACACATGTCCCAACTCAACCCGCATGAGTCGGGGGAGAATTTTGTGACAGACAGGAGTCCTGTCTCAACAGCAAACACAACACATCTGGCCTTTAAGTGCAATCCCCAAGGGAAGAAAGGCTGAGGGAGACACAAAAAAACAACATGGACGATGTCAACCTAACGAGAAGCTCGGCAGTCGGGTCTTTCCTGAAACCAAGCATAGACAATGGCGCAGGATTGATTGAAGCGGAGAAACCTCATTGGTGACCTTTGCCTCATCCAGGGTACAAGGGTCTAAGTCAGTCAGAGTCCTGTCTAGGAGACCATGTATGACCACCTGTTCCCTTTCCCACTATAGAAACCAAGAAAAAGTCTGGCTCTGATGGCCAGAATAACCTTGAATGAACATTTCTTTCACCGTTAAATTATCAAAACAAAATCTGGCCCTGATGGATGGCCAGAATGGCCTTGAATGAACATTTCTTTCCCCATTAAATTATCAAAACAAAATCTGAAAGGAGCAAGATGTTTTGGTTTTGAAAGAAGAAGAAAAATTAGTCAGAAGTATAAGGAGATCACTTAATAGACACAACAGTGATAATAAATTGAATGTCATGAACCTCATCAGCTGCCACAGGATAGAGAAATGAATGCACATGTTTGCAACTATCAATTAATACATTTTTATTTCACACTACTTGTCATTGAACAAATGGCAACAAATGGCCAGACATCATTTTCTCAGTGAATCATGACTAATTTTACATCTAGGGTTCTAACTTGAACGTAAACATCAAAATCTAGATCTACATAGTTATTAATATTTGTCTCATTTCAGTTATATTCTATACCACATTATGTTATATATCATCATAGACGTATTGAAGATGTTAAAGTCCCATAGGGACACAGACAAGACAAAGACAAGGAAACAAAGAGAGAAAAAAATCAGTGGCACTAGAAATAGTAGAAAGGATCAAACCAGTGACCTCAATTTCTGCATCGCATCCATCACCTCGCTATACAAAGAAAGTGTGATGTTAAGCATTGCCTTAACGAGTATTTCTCCTTCTCTTTAGAAGAATAAACAAAGAAACAAAACTCAGATGAATCTTTTACACCATAGCTTGCAGCCACAATTAAAAGAAAAACAAAATGTTACTTCTTACCCTTTAAGATAGTGACGTGACGAAGAATGTCTGTCAAGATTAGTAACGTCGGGTCCAAAGAGCTGACTTTTCTGGTAACGCGGAATCTTGGAAATAAGCTTTCTCAAGATCTCAAAGTCCTTTACCAGAATTGGCGGCTCAATTGAGATGTTGGACTTGTAATGGTATGAATTTGGTTCTGTCAGAAATATAAGAACATCATGTATATAGGTGGCCCCCAAAAAAAATATGCCAAACTTAAGACCGTCTACCATAAATGCAATGACTGGATTTCGATGAAATTGGGCCCAAAGGTGAGAAAGATAGCTAAAGTCTTGTTATGGACATTTTCAATGATATTGGTAAAATATAAAACAACATCATCAACGATTTGTGTTACAATTGTGCCAGAAATAAAATTCAATTTTCTCTAAGGCTATAAATGGTCAAGTTTATACCATTAGATCAGCTTAAACTTAGTACATAACTAGATCAGGCTGTCAAACATGCATGGCTCCATTTTCAAACATTGATTGTCACCTACACTCATTTTTCCCTAGTATAGTAAGGCTGTGGAATGGACTGCCAACAGAAATAAAACTCAGCAATAGCACTGGAGTCTTTAAAAACAGAATTAAACACATCAATCTAAAACCAAAATTGGATTAATATTCTTTCTTTCTTTCTTTATCAGTTTCCATTCTACCTTCCAGTGTATGGGTTTAGATGTCAGTGGGCTAATCCCCTGCTTATCAAAAAATCAAACAGATTCAGAGAAAAAAATTAATATAATACAACCAGCTTGATCTTTCGAAGACGAACTTGGAAACGAATACAGACTGTGATTTTTGGAACATGGAATGTTAGGGCTTTCAATGGAAAAGAGTTAAAATTAGTTGAAGAAATGGAAAAATTTTAAGAAGATATTTTGGCCATTACAGAAACAAAGAAAAAAGGACAAGGAATAGAAAATGTAGGACCGAATCATATTTTAATCTTCTCAGGAGTAGATGTCAAAGATAGAGCTAGAGCAGGATTAGGCCTCCTACTGCATAAAAGACATGAAAAGCTACCAGAAAGTTGGAAATTTATAAGCCCACAGCTATTAGAGGTAAATATTAAACCAAAAGGATGAGAAATGAAATTATGAATAGCTTATGGACCAAACGAAGACGCAACTAAAGAAGAAAAAGATATCTTCAAAAACGATTTACAAATAGCTGCAGAGAATCTTAAACACAAACAGGAACTAATGCTTTTAGGAGATTTAAATGCTAGAGTAGGCAACAATGTAGAAACGCCAGGAGGAGTAATAAGTAAAAAGGAAAGACTATAACTTCTCCAAATGGAGAGAGACTCATAGATTTTTGCCTAAAGAATAACATGACAATAGCCTAACACCTTTTTTACCTCACAAAGATATCCACAAATATACAAGAGTAAATAAAGACAGGTGTGAAAAGTCAATGATAGACTACATAATAGTTAGCAGCTCCCTTTTTTACAGTACATTGGATGCAAGAGTAAACAGAGGAGCTGAAATATTTAGTGATCATCACTTAGTGATTGCCAAAATGAGATTACTGACTGAAGAAAACAAACAAAAAAGGAAAGGGAAGAGAGCTACTAAACTCAAAATAGAGGAACTAAATAAACCAGTAGTAAAACAGGTATATCAATCTAGGATAAAAAGATTTATCAGTGAAAGATAGATGGATCTGAATGATAGCACAATAGAAAAAAAGTGGCAGATGTATAAAGAAACACTCCTCAGTTGTACTGAAGAGGTCTGTGGAAGGAAACAAATTAAAGGAGAAAGGAAAAGAACAGCATGGTAGAGTGAGAACGTCAAAACTAAGATCAAAGAAGACCAGAGGATAGGATAGATTACGTGAATAAAAGAACTATCGTCAAAGAGGAAGTTAGGAAAGCAAAACAGGAACAATGGGAAGAGTTTGGACAAAGACTTCAAGAAAGCTCAAGGAAATCAAAAACTGTTCTGGGGGCAATGAAGAGCATTAGAAAGACCAAAGCATGCCCAATATGACAAATTAAGAATGCCAAAAGAGGAATAATGAAAGAAGACAGTGAAATCATGGAAACATGGAGAAAGCATTTTCACCAATTACATAATCCCTCCAGAACATATGAAACAAGGAGTAAAGATCAATTAGTAAGAGTAACAAGTAATCACAGCTACAATTACCTAGGAGTAATGATTAACTCAGAGGGAAAGATACCAAGGATGAACAATGGAAAAACAGCAATTGTCTAACAATCGAAGGGTCATTTTAATAGTGTTCTTAATTCACAATTACGTCATTTAGAGAAAAATGCCAAAAATCATGGACTTTGGTATCGTTGGCTTTGGGAATTCCAAGTTTTCAAACGGCTGCAAATGTGATGTATTGCCATTAAATATCATTTTCACACTTTTCAGGAAGCATGATTTCCTTTTGTTCCAGAGGATTATCTCTCTGTCTTGTTTTTCACAAAAATGGACATAGGAACACTATTACCCTTCCTTCAATTATCTGAACCAGTTTAAACAGAAATCACATGGAAGGCAAATATAGACGCCATATCATATACCGTTGCCCAGTTGGAAGGCTGGAATGTCATAACCCATTGCATCCGAGTAGTTAAGTAAAAGCTCTGCATTGCTTGGGTCCCAGTAGCCATTATGCCACTTGAAGAGATTGAAGTCAAACATCAGATCCCATCCAACGTCTTGACGAAGCTGGTAAACGTTTTCCATAACGCTCCTATGAAGAGAAGAAGGTAAATAAAAAAAAAAGAAATCAATAAAAGATTCACAAGAAGTCTCATGTAAAGCGATGCATAATAACACATCCACAAACATTCCACTATGGCTACACTAAAAAACACATATTCACGGTAGTAGCTGCTGGTAGCTTTGCTTCTATCTATATCTGTCTTCCTCTCTTACTCACTTTCCTGCTCCCTTTTCTCCCTCTTTCCATTCCTCCTCCTTCCGTTTCCTTTTAATTACTATGTGGGTGACCTCTACAGGGTGTTGAGAAGGACTTTGATTGAAATCGCTTGCTGGGGGGAGGGGCGGGGATAAATGATGAACAATCGGTGAGCAGGCCCTTGTGCGGGGAAACGGACTGTCAATCCATCTTTAACACACTCTAGATTAGTGCTATTGCTATTCAAAGTGTGGTATGCGTATTGTTGACGGGATGCATTCTCATAGTCTGTCAGTGCGTGAAGGAAAAAAAAAAAGATCTAGTCATTTTTCTACTATGCTGGATTGGCTTGTTTCGCTCACCAGTCCCTTGCACATTGAAAATAAAATTATCGGTCCACCACATCAGATAGTTTGAGAGCACTGCTCTAGATAATGCGGTGAAATATGACAGCAATCTTTTCCCGAGGAGAAGACACACACAATACTAGGTATATATTATGAATATCTGATAGAGATTTGTTGTTTTTCTTTATCTTTTTTAATTCCTTACTAATGAAACATTCTTGTCTTTAGTTGTGAGAGGGGTACAATCTCCCTGTATTTTTTTTATTCTTCACTTATATTATAAAGAACAATTTTGTTTTATGCATGAAATGCCCATTTTCTCCTTCCCTCCCTCCCCACTTTCATGGAAAAGAATAAATACTTGAAACCCTCTCCCTTGCAAAATAATAATTTAAATCCATATTATATAGAAACAACAACAAAAAACAACTGACCGGAGAATGTGAAATTGTGATGATCTTTGTCAAATTTATTAAGCTTTGAGAAATTATCAAAGTCCAGGTAGTCATCCCAAAATGTTGTACTCTCAGCCTTCTCCGGCCCATTGTAATCCAAGCCGCTCTGACTCTCTGGGTCAAAGGTCGCAAAATCTGCTGGGGTTCCACCCAGACGCACATAGCACGGTGACAAAGCATGTGCCAACGTTCTCAGTTGAGCTGACCTTGAGGAGGAGAAAACAGTTTGGATTACAATTGTATGCCCTAGCAAAGCAAGCCCTTTTACAGCACAGGAGAGAACAACATCATGCCCAGCTTTAAGAAAGAAAGAAAGAGCTAAAAATAATCAAAATGAGGCTAAAATTATCATGTCATGTAGGATATTATTAGCTTCTAAAAAGTATTTAGAGTTGTCTTAGCATTCATAAAAATTTAGCACCTTACATAATTCTAGTATTATCTTAATTTTAACAAAATTTATACTGGAAGTAAAGTGATTATACATATCATATGTAGACGTAATCAGTGAATATGTTAATCAGCAATTAACAGTATCCTACAGGTTCAAATATGAGGAAACTACACAAATCATAAACTGATCAGTGTAGCTCAGGTGTCATCAAAGTACAGCCCGCACGCCACATCTGAACCACAAAGTCAAGTCATTCCACTTGCCACTATGTGGAAAATTTCATCACCTTTTTTTTTCTCTTGATTTTTTTTTTCTGCTTGGTCTGTGAGGTTCAGGTATGTGCACACTAGATCTGATAACTATCTTATTGCAGTATCACTTAAGTTGATGACTTTTGACAAATGTGTAGATCTTATAACTATCTTATTGCAGTATCACTTAAGTTGATGACTTTTGACAAATGTGCGCACTAGATCTTATAACTATCTTATTGCAGTATCACTTAAGTTGATGACTTTTGGTAAATGTGCATATATTAGTATTAGATCTGATAACTATCTTATTGCAGCATCACTTAATTTCATGACTTTTCGCAAATAAATGTTTGTTGTCTTTATTGTTTTGTGTATATATTGTATTTTGTGTATTGATAAATCAATAGCTTTGTTGCCTATTTATTTAATATGTATTCAGTGTGTCATATCAACAAAATAGTTAGGCCTATAATCCGACCCGTGGTTGGAATTCTCTCAGTTATCCGCCTACTTTGAAAAAAAAGTTTGATGACCCGTGGTGTAGCCTATCAAATTCCTCAGACAAATTCAAACTGCAGTAAATAAATTTCGTTGCGATAGCACAAATTACAAAGCGCAAATTTGTTTAATATTGTACGAAGTTGCAGATTTTGAACATGGCTTGAACACAATATGTGTGACATCTGTCAAACGCATTCAGCAGCGACTTTTCCCCCTCTTTGTCTTGTTGTATCCAAAGAACCCACCCCCACACCCCCTCTCGATGACAAAAAGTATTCAAATTATAAGTTATCTTATTTCTAATGCAATATGGTACAAGTTCATGTGATGTATTGTAGAAGAGAGTTTCTTAAGTGTTGGTGTGGAATTTTCATGTAGTAATAATAATAATAATACAATTCATTTCTATAGCGCCCACTCCCATCTAAGCAATTACTTTTTTTTAAGAAGCATCGCATGAGGTATGTTTTCAGGTGTTTTTGAAAGGTGTTTTCTGACGTGTCAAACATAGATCGTATTGACAGCGGAAGAAAATATCAGACGTGAGGACCTGCGTATGTATAAGAGCGCAGTGACAGTTCTGTCAGGCCTTTCTTTGGGGGAACGCTTAACAGGCATTGATTTGTAGATCTCAAGTGGCAAGACGGAACATAACCAGAGATCTTTTAATCTGTTACCTTCACACTGTGTCACTGGCTCACAAAAGGGAGTAGCGATGGGATAAACAAACAAAAATGTAATTCATATTATTCTGAAGAGAAACAAAAATCTTTTGTTGAAGGTCCACTTGACGGTCCACCGCAATAATCCTTTTACCATAAGTTCTGCCTGATCCACTACGGCCTACCAGTGCCTGTCTACTTGTGCCGTGTCAATTCAAATTGAACAAAAGGCAGCGGGTAATGATTATGATTGTGGCACCAGTGGCCGAACGGTTAGGCTGCCGGACTGGGGATTATGAGGTCCCGAGTTGAAATCCTTGCAAAGCTAGGTCCTATGTTGTGTTCCTTGGGAAAGACACTAAACACACATTTCCCCCACTCTACCCAAGTGCAAATTGGTACAAGCACTAGCTTGGAAGTAAGAACCTAGGTCAGACTAGCGTCCCGGCCATGCTATTGAAACTGGGATAAACTCCGGGTCTATGAGTCGTAACTGTCTTGAAGTAACTTTACTTTACTTAAATGATTATGTCTGACAAGTAACTTGCAACAGCAAGTGACCAGATAGGAAGTCGATGATGGTCAGGCACTGGGTGCATTTAGATCGAAGGCATCACCAGCAACATTTTGAAGATCCAGCAACAGGTGCACACACCCAGTCCATCCATAGGTCAGAGGTTTTGGTTGGATGTGAAAACCAACATCCTTAAAAGGAGAAAAGACATTCACAGCAGCACATTCATGTCCTACCTTCATCACATATAGAGTATTTGGAGGAAGTACGCGCTCATTATGTTCACCGCCTTTTTAAATGACATCAAGACTGTCCACTGCAACTAAAAGAGGACAAACTTCAACCACCAGTGCATTAACAATCTTTTTCATGACCAAAACATTTTTTTCATGCGACCAATGACAGCTGAAGCCTTTATATAAACGCATCTAGAGGAAAACTGTTTAGTCTTGTGGATTTTAGTAAACTGTAGAAGACTGTCAAATAAACAGTGTTACGACTGGTCCGATGAGACACTGTTGTCAAGTAGAACAGAAACATCACGGTAGACCATCAAGTGGACTAGCACCAATCTTTTATCGACTTCCCTTCCAAAAATGACTTTACACCTGAAAACCTATCCACCACTGGAAAACTACAAAATATCTTGTCACATACTTTGAAAACAGAAAATTAAATGCAAGAAAACAAATTACCTAAAATCAAACCCTTTGCTTTTGTGCCTTAGGAGAGAGGTTGACAAAGTAAGGCTTAAGAACCTTTCATCCGTAATGTTTAAAGCAAAATTAAACATTCCTTCCGCTTGATAAGTCCTGGCTTTCGATTCTGATACACTGTCCTGACACGCAGACACAGCTGGGTTGAAAACTCCAAAATAACCGAAGGCACATTTTACAATGAATAAGATCCAATGGGCCATCGTTTTCACACATTCACTTTAAAAGGCTTTGCTCCAATGAAAAGCTAATAGTTGCATTTTCATAAAATACAACAAGTTGCAAAATATGTCTCTTTACTTAGTTCTGCAAGACAGTTCTGTTAAGATTTTCAAACAACCACAACAAATAAAAATCATTGCATAATATAAACACTATAGACAATCAAATTCAATTCCTAACCTACAGTAGTATTAATTATTGTTTCTCAAAAGTGTAATAATGTCACTTAAAAGTAAAAGAATAAACTAAAAGAAAAAAAAACTAAAAGAAAATTGCATTTCTCATATGTTCATGCTGCCTTCCCCCATCAGCCATAATTCAAAAGAACAGAAAATTTCTGCATATATCGAAGAGAAGGATTTTGGTGTTTTTCTTCAGTGATACCACCTTGCATCTGTCAGAGGGAAAGTGATGTTAACCTCCATCTTTAATTTAAACCCGGAGGATGTCCATAGTCGGGTATACCATTTATTTTTCACTACTGACATTTGAACGGCTTGTGTTCAAATAAATTCCATTGTCATAGACTCTCAGTGTCAGATAGACGCTTTTTTTTATAACCCCAACTTTTGCTGCCTTGCGTATGCCCGGTTATGGAAATCCTTCCTTAAACTTAAACCCTTGTCATCATATAAATTCTCTCTTGCAATTTGTCTTCCATCAAAATATTTTAGATTCTAGACTAGATCTAGGCCAAAGAAGAAATATAAAAATAATATCTTACTGTTTTCTGTTCTAGTTTGTACATCAACCCTACATGTAAAACTAATATAATTATAATGTCAATGTTATCACACACACAAAAACAGAGCAAGGCCTTTATCTCTATTCATATGTAAATGGAAGTTTTGTAACATCAAAAATTCTATTCAATCTAGACTAAACCATTGAAGGCTTAGATCCGAAGAAGTAAATTTATCCTAGCACAAAGCCAAATCTCTTAAACTTCCAATAAAACAGATCATAATAGAATTGACAGTCTAGATCTGACTAAATAAAGTTGATTATCTGCTCAGTGAGCGGGGATTCAGCTTGTATATATGGCCAATGAGATTGCGAAGTAAACAGATTAGTAGTGTAAAGCGAAGCAAACTATGAATCGCTTTAGTGTAAAGCAACTACAGTGTAATATTCTGATAGCAACCTGATAAACACAATACAGAAGTTTTTCATACTCTAATGCCACGCTAAGAATCTGGAGTCAGAAACATGATGTGAAGAATTTAAATCAACAGAAAGGGATACATTGCTGATTGCTATATTTAGCACCGAAATCTTCTTTCGATTTCGATGTGACCTGGAGGAAGGCATGGCCATAGTCAGAAATCTCTGAATTTAAATATATTTTTCGCCTTCGACTTCACTCCACTGTGTCTCCTTTGTATTATGAATTTAAATCTAGATTAGTAAACACAATGCCACAAATACAATAAAGAGCATTTAACAGTGATATAACGAGGAAACATAAAGCTAGAAAACGGATGGTTTTCTAGAGGCATGAAACTAATCCTTAGATTTGTATACTATTTTATAACTTTAAAGGCAAGATTCAGTTATTGCCTGTCTCAAATTGAATCCCAAGTTTTTGTTTTCGGGAAGCCTTTGTTTTCACCAAAAGTGGGCGTAAACGACCAACTTGTGAAAAATGAGGTGAAACATCAAATAGTTTAGCGGTTTCAAATTGAAAATATCTTGACTTTATATAGAACGCGTTTTGTTCTGTTTGTTTTTTTGTTTTGTTTTTTTAGATTAAAAAGGAGTTCAATTTTTCACTTAAAGTAACTACTTGTCTGAGTTCATTTGCTTTACTTTACAAAATACAAAGGAAGAAAGTGTATTGTGATCGTATTTCTTTTTTTCTTTTCTTTTTTGTATGCATATTATCCAGTAGGTCTAAACTCAAAAATTGAATTGGTCAGTTAGCATTATTATGAAGAAGAAGAAGAAGAAGAAAAGATAAATAGACTTTTTAAGCCAACATTTTGCTTTGATATGGACCATTTATTTAGTGCAAATTCCGCCACCCTTAGTAAGGAAATCTCAGTTTACAATTATTATTTTATGTCCAATTTTCACAAAATTTGGGATTTAGTCACCTTTCGTCTCAAATATATAAGCTTATATATGTGTCATATTGCATCTCATATACAACACTTCGTGAGTTTTTTCATATATATTCATATTCATGTGTTGGTTTAGAACAATTGATTGTGGAAGTTCATATTATGATAGCCTATTTTAGATGTGTAAACAGTGGGGCGGGGAGGGAGGGGGTTGAATAAGAATGTGTACAATGGTTTGATTACTATAATTAATCTCTTGAAAATGTATTTGCGAATTTATTACTTTTTATCAAAAGTAGTGGAGTGCTATTACATTTGGACTGGCATAGTGGATCTGTTTCAATTGGAGTGGTGTGCTATTGCATTAGGACTGGCATAGTGGATCCGTTTCAATTGGAGTGGTGTGCTATTGCATTAGGACTGGCATAGTGGATATCAGTTTCATATGGAGATGTATGCTATTGCATTAGGACTGTCATAGTGGATCCGTTTCATATGGAGTGGTGTGCTATTGCATTAGGACTGGCATAGTGGATATCAGTTTCACATGGAGTGGTGTGCTATTGCATTAGGACTGTCATAGTGGATCCGTTTCATATGGAGTGGTGTGCTATTGCATTAGGACTGTCATAGTGGATATCAGTTTCATATGGAGTGGTGTGCTATTGCATTAGGACTGGCATAGTGGATATCAGTTTCATATGGAGTGGTGTGCTATTGCATTAGGACTGGCATAGTGGATATCAGTTTCATATGGAGTGGTGTGTTTCATATGGCATAGTGTATATCAGTTTCATATGGAGTGGTGTGCTATTGCATTAGGACTGTCATAGTGGATCCGTTTCATATGGAGTGGTGTGCTATTGTATTAGGACTGGCATAGTGTATATCAGTTTCATATGGAGTGGTATGCTATTGTTCTCATAGTGGATATCATTTTCAATGGAGTGGTGTGCTATTGTATTAGAACTGGCATAGTGGATCTGTTTCAATTGGAGTGGTGTGCCATCTGATTGGATAAGAATCTTTCTCATGCACTCATTTATATATATTGGATATCGTTTAAATGGAGTGGTGTGCTGCATTAGGACTGGCATAGTGGATATATTTTATGTTTGCTATTGCATTAGGATGAGTGGATCCGTTTCATATGGATTTTCATCATTAAATAATATTGTTTTATGGAGTGGTTTTTGCATTAGGACTGGCATATCTATTTTAAGATGTGCTATTGCATTAGGACTGGCATAGTGAAAGTTTGTATGGAGTGGTGTGCTATTGCATTAACTGGCATAGTGGATATCAGTTTCATATGGATGTGTGCTATTGCATTAGGACTCATAGTGGATCCGTTTCATATGGAGTGGTGTGCTATTGCATTAGGACTGGCATAGTGGATCAGTTTCAGATGGAGAGTGTGCTATTGCATTAGGACTGGCATAGTGGAACTTCCATGTAGCCTGATATAATACAAACATGTAAAAGACCAAATTGCATTAGGACAAACTTATTGCATTAGGACTGGAAGTGGATATCAGAATATAATATTATTGCATTAGGAATAGTGGATATCAAATTAAAGCTATTGCAAGGAGGCATTGGATATAGTTTCAAGGAGTGGTGTGCTAAATTAGGACTGGCATAGTATTCAGTTTCATATGGAGTGGTGTGATTGCATTAGGGCATAGTGGATATCAGACATTAGAAAATGTCAGTTTCATGGAGTGGTGTGCTATTGCATTAGGACTGGCATAGTGGATCCGTTTCATATGGAAAGGAAAGATCATTTCATAGGAGCATGTGCTATTGCATTAGGACTGGCATAGTGGATATATTTTCATATGGAGTGGTGTGCTATTGCATTAGGACTGGATAAATAAAAAACATTGGACAAAGAAAAACAAGAATCAGAAAGAAAGGTGTGCTACATTGGACTGGCATACTGGATATCAGCTTTCATACACGCTTATTCGATGATGATGACATATTGGATCCTATGGAACTCTATTCCAGCTTTGGCATAGTGGATATCAATTTCATATGGAGTGGTGTGCTATTGCATTAGGACTGGAGTGGATGTTTCATATGGAGTGGTGTGCTACATTGGACTTCGGAACTCACAGCTTTCTCAGGCACGCATTTATCGATGATGATGATGATGTTTGGATAGATGAGGACTGATTTTCATCAAAATAATGTTGTTTTTTTTTATAGATATATCTGTTTTAAGATGTTATTCATTTTAATGAAAGCTGTATGATGTGTCTTGCCAATCCTTGAACACTTCTTGCCTCTCTTATCATTAATGATATATTTGATAGCAGGAGAGTTGAACTCACAACTTTCACACGCTTTCGATGATGATGTTATTATTATATTTCATGACTTTCCCTCTAAGGATTTTTAAATTGGACCTATACAATCATGAATCAATAAATAATAAAAAAAATCATTGTGCATTCCCGTGTAAAATCGTTCATGAAATAATACAGCAAAATGTAAAACACGCGTGGGAAGAATATAATATTATTATATAACAGAGGAATAAAATTAAAGCATAAAGAGGCATTGATTAAAGCAAATAAATTTCGATGATGATGATGACATTGGCATCCCTCGGAACTCACAACGATAAATTCACACGCTTTCGATGATGATGATGACATTGAAACTCGGAACTCACAGCTTTCACACGCTTTCGATGATGATGAAACTGATGACATTGAAACTCGGAACTCACAGCTTTCACACGCTTTCGATGATGATGATGACATTGGACCTCGGAACTCACAGCTTTCACACGCTTTCGATGATGATGATGACATTGAAACTCGGAACTCACAGCTTTCACACGCGATGATTGACATTGGATGATAATGATGACATTGGAACTCGGAACTCACGCTTTCATGCTTTCACACGCTTTCGATGATGATGATGATGACATTGGAACTCGGAACTCACAGCTTTCACACGCTTTCGATGATGGTGATGATGACATTGGAACTCGGAACTCATGAGCTTTCACACGCTTTCGATGATAATGATGATAACATTGAAACTCACAGCGAACATTAAAAGCGGCTGTATACTCGATGATTTATACATTTCTTTCGATTTTATATTTCCACGTTTGACTCTTTGTGTTTGCACTGGAATTCCAAATGAACACAGCCAGTTTACATAGCCTGACAAATTTGCTCACGTAACTATTTGAAACGTCCATTTCTAAGTAGAATTTCTTACAAAATCTTGTTGAAACTCAATTTGTTTGGTTATGAATGGGCTTTTGTGTACATGGGTTTTCATATTGCTTTTTTTGTTTTCAAACTACGGGAAGATTTATTGCATTCAATACAAAACTCAACTGAAAAAAAAACGTAACAAAATAATGTTACACTCACCTTGCTAAAACAAAATCCGAAAAGACTACGAATTATGTCTTTCCACGAAGTTCAATCTAAGCCACCTTATATATATGGAGGCTAAGAGTCCAATGAAATGCGGTGGATAAAAAAAAAGTATTAATTATAATCTATTATTGTTGACAGATTTCACACTGTACAATGACAGTGTGAAGAAAAAAGTCCTCATTGTCCCATTTCTTGAAAGAACTTGAAAAAAAACACAACCATCAAACATCATTTCGTCATACGAGAGACGGAAAGAGAGGACGAGGAAAAGGGAGAGAAAGGGAGCGAAAAGGAGAAAAGGAAACGAAACAGAAATGAGACATAATGAGAACGAGAGAAAAGGAAACAAGGAAGGTAGAGAAAGACGGATAGAATAGAGAGAGAAAAAAATGAATGAGAGAGAGAGAAAGAGAGAGAGAGAGAGAGAGAGAGAGAGAGAGAGAGAGAGAGAGAGAGAGAGAGAGAGAGAGAGAGAGAGAGAGAGAGAGAGAGAGAGAGAGAAAGAGAGAGAGAGAGAGAGAGAGAGAGAGAGAGAGAGAGAGAGAGAGAGAGAGAGAGAGAGAGAGACAGACAGACAGACAGACAGACAGACAGACAGATAGACAGATCGACAGAGACTGGGTATGAGACATAAACATAAAGACAGAGCGCCAGGACACAGACAGACAGACAAACAGACAAGAGACGGACAGACAGACAACAGTTAGGCAGATAGAACGTCAGACAGACAGGCATAAATAATGTTGGAGAAACGGGCCAAAACCAGGAGAAATGTTACACACAGTACTGAGATCTATGCAATTATTATTACAGTCACGTAGGCTATTGTTACGTTACTTTTATGTGAAATAGTTTCTTCTGACACTACACTCTAGCTTTTTACAAAAAAAAAAAGGCAGATCGAAATTCAACCGATCAAGCTATATTAGTAAGAGAACCCAATAAAAACAAAACATTAAACGAATGAGACAGCGAGGCGGCATAAAATAAAATGGGTACATGTTATATTAATAAATATTAAATTCTCGAACTTTTGATTTTGCACTGCTGAACTAGTTACTGCCGCAGCAACCAGCTATAAATCGCCGTTAGTTTCATTTCTTCATTGGTCAGGAGTTGGCTTGGGTTGGCAAATATTCATAGATTCTAGATCTAGGCCTATACATTAAATGGTGAAAATAGAAAGTTGACTGTGAATTCTACTTTAGACAGGCAACGGAGTTAATCCAAAAAAGCCAAAAACAATTGAAATCTAATGATTTGATTCGCTGCATGTGTCTACATAATCATGCGTGTGCTAGCTTTATTATGTCTCCTAGTATTTAATGGACTATATTGTAGCACTTCCTCAACTAGATCTAGATCTAGATCTAGATCTAGCTCTAGTAATGTTCCACTGGATTTAGATATTTCTACTGGCGAAGCCCTCCACCAGGTCACATCGAAAGAAGATGTTGGTGCCAGCAATGACAGCAATGTGTCTGTTTTCATTGATTTAAGTTCTTCACACCATGCATCTGACGCCAAATTCCTCAGTGTCACATTGGATTCTTACCTGATTCATTGGAAATTTAAGGGATTTGACTTTGGGTAATTTTACTTCCTTGATTCTAAAACTTTAAATTTGACTTTGAGTTCACAAATGAAAGTTTCTAAAATCTAGCGTGGAAATTTTTATTCTATTTTTAAGAAACTTTTTTTAAGAAAACACTTTCTTTGAACATTTACCTTTCAAAGTAAGGCTGAATTATTTCTAATTGTGCATAAATTGTTCATGGCATTTATGTTAATATAATATATGGATCTAGATCTAGATCTATCTTGAATTTAATATGTCCTTGTTATATTTTAGTATTTTAAGCACAACTAAAAATAATGTCCTGAAAGTATTCTTATTAAATCCTAGATAGATCTTGGTCTACTCTATTTACTTTATAAAACTAGGTTCAGACAAAGACCTTGCTCATTAGAATTTGATCTTTGCATACAAGCAATGGAAATATTATAAATAGTTTTAGATCTTTTGCAGGGTAGATAGTTTTTAATTTGTTACTGGATATAGAAAACTAGAAAACCGCCCCAGTGTGGATATTATTTTATATTTTTATTATAATGAAAGGTACAGTACTTTTTAAAAATTTATTTCTTATTGTTACTTGCTGGCAATACTTAAAATTTTGAAAGAGGCTAATAATATTATAGGTTGAGAATGAAATTTGATCGTTCTAATAATTTTTTTATTTGTTATGGTTGTTTAAAAATCTGAAAAGAACTGTCTTACAATGTTAAAAATAAGGACTATTGTTGTAGGATCAAATTGTGTTCCAAAATGTATCCTTCTTCTCAAGATCCCTCTACTGCAAACATTGGCCCATGCTCTGTCACCATGCTATGTGCGTATTGGCGGAACCCAAGCAGATCTTGTGACCTTTGACCCAGAGAGTCAGGGCGACAGTATGGGTTTCCGTGGGTCAGAGAATGCTGAGAGCATAACAACATTTTGGGATGACCATCTGGAGTTAGATTATTTCTCAGAGCATGAAACATTCGGCAAGAATCCTCCCAATATCACTTTATCTGGTCAGTTTTTATTTTGTTCTTCTTCCCTTCTTACTCTCTTTTTCTTTATTGCTTGGGAGAGAGGGCCCTCAAAATGATTTTTTTTTGGCTTATATATATATATATATATATATATATATATATATATATATATATATATATATATATATATAATATATATATTATAATATTTATAAGTTTGAATTCAGAAGGGAGCAAGGAAGAAAACATCATAATCATACACGACATTCTTTTTGATTATTAACATAGATAGTAAAAAGTCCCCAAAAACTAAAAGACTGTACCCCCTCCATGAAGTATACTATACTGTGTTCAACAAAATGCTACAGGTGCTCACCCTTTATGTAAAATAAACAAAATAATGTTGTATTGGGAAAATAAAATATTAAAAGTATCAATTGCCGCAATGCCATTACGATGTATATCTGGCTACCACTTTAAAAGAGACTCGAGTTTGATTCTCAGTTCAGACAGATGTTTCATGACTCTCCTGTCAAGCAAAATGGGCAGCCAGCTAGGTCTGTTCACTATTCAGACTTGGCACAAGTATAGTTGCAAAGACAGCATAAGAAATTGCGACACAATGTTGAATATGCCAAGAAAAATCTGGACGTTACTCCTTTTTATCCTATGCTCGGCTATGTTATGGGATTTGCTTATTTATAGATATTTATTAATTTTGGCTGCATATTATTATATAATATTTAGATGATTATTTCAAGCCATTGTAGCGACCATAGTGATCTCCCTTACTTGACACTTGACCTTCCAAGTTTACGGTTGAAGTAGACTTCTGCCAACGAACTAGGAGAAGAAGTCAGCTCACTCATGTGAAACATTTTCATCTTCTTCTTTGTTTTATTCTTTAATAAAGTTATTTAACTGTGAGAACATAGTTCTGTGTTAATAACTTTGTATCCTAAATTGGTGACCCCGATGCTGAACTAGTCAAACCTAGATCTAGACTCACACTAAAAGGATCTTACACTTTCAGATCTAAATCTAGATTTTTGTTAACCCTTATATTATATTATTAACAATGTCTCAGTCTCAGTCTTAACAACAAGGTGAGTTGGCACAGGCTCTACTCGATGCCTTAACAAGCCACCTTCATGCAGTAACGATGCAGCTGAATGTTCAACTCAATATGGTATCTGTTAAATTACCAGAATTTTGGTCCACATCACCAGAGGTGTGGTTCACAAGAGCTGAGGCCCAGTTTGGCACGAAAAATATAATATAGGACCAAACGAGATATGATTATGTTGTCAGCGCACTAGACTTCAAAACAGCGGAAGAAGTACAGGATGTATTGGTTAATCCTCCAGAAGCAGAAAAGTACACTACTCTGAAAGGGGCCCTCATCAAAGCCTTTGGCAGGACCCAAGCTCAGCGTGACAGCGAGCTACTAAATCTTAACGGATTAGGCGACAGAAAGCCACTGCCCTGCTTCGCAAGATAAATGCGTTAAATGACGACCCCCTAACTTTGAAGAGGGCACTTTTTCTTTCCAATCTCCCTGCCGACGTGCAAAGTATTCTAGCAGACCAAGAGTTCGGCGACATTGAAAAACTTGCAGAGGCTGCTGACCGTGTTTGTGAAGCCCGTTGTACAGGCGTACAACAGATTACACTGGATACTGGTCAACCTTCCGCCACTATCGAGTCTGTTAAAAGACAAAGCACAAATGTCACGTCCTGTGGACTCCAACACTGCGTCCAGTGCACCTCCTGTGTGCTTTTACCATCTTCGATTTGGACCACAAGCCCGCAACTGCCAACCAGGATGTAAATTTTCGTCCCTGCTCTCTAAAGCTTCAGGAAAAGTCTCTGTATCTCTATCTCCCTGTTTGTCTCTGTCTGTCTGTCTCTCTATCTTTGTGTTTCTCTCTGTCTGTGCTTGTCCCTGTCTCTATCTTTCTCACTATCTCTATGTGTCTCAATCTTTTTCTCTTTCGGTTTCTGTAGTGTGATGCGGAACAGGTGATTATAATTACCTTCTTGACAGGACACAATTTTAACCTTTGTATTTTGGACTTAAACGGTAATGCATTTCTACACAGAGGTGCCCTCGCTTGATAACGGGCGCTGCAAATTCTGTTGGGAGTTTTCCTTAATTTGGTCTGAAGGATATTGGCATGTCTGTATCTCTATCTGTGTGTGTCTCCCTCTCTCTCTCTCTCTCTCTCTCTCTCTCTCTCTCTCTGTCTCTCTCTCTCTCTCTCTCTCTCTCTCTCTCTCTCTCTCTCTCTCTCTCTCTCTCTCTCTCTCTCTCTCTCTCTCTGTCTCTCTCTCTCTCTCTCTCTCTCTCTCTCTCTCTCTCTCTCTCTCTCTCTCTCTCTCTCTCTCTCTCTCTCTCTCTCTCTCTCTCTCTCTCTCTATCTCTCTATCTCTCTATCTATCTCTATCATGTGTCTCTCTGTCTCTCTTTTGGTTTCTGTAGCGTGATGTGGAACAGGTGATTATAATTACCTTCTTGACTGGACGCAATTTTAACGCAGGTTTTTACTCCCAAGCTTGTGCTTGTACCCATTTACAACTGGGTAGTTTGGAAATGAGTGTTAAGTGCATTACCTAAGCAAGGCAAAGTTGGGATAACTTTGCCAGGATTCAAACCTGGGACCGCACAATCCCAAGTTCAGCAGCCTAACCACTCGGTCACCTGGCATAGGTCACGTATTACATGTATTATGTTCTCTTTTGGTCTTCGGTCAGAGATTTTTTCGCTCTGTCACGTCTGTCACATAAAAACCTCAAATTTTACTAAGATCTCCTCCAAAAAAACCTCCTAAAAAAATGGTAATCCTGTGTAATACTAGGACTGTGTAATCCTTCCAGATATGTTTGATTATTGTTACCATGAGTGTGTGTGTTTTAGTGTAATCATGTCGGAATATTTGTGAATGCATCTGTTATTTATATATATATATATATATATATATTATGCATTCATTTAAATGAGATTTCCATATTTTTTTCTTCTGATTTCTTTTTGTCACTCACAGGAGCGTTATGGAAAACATTAACCAGCTTCTTCCAAGACGTTGGATGGGATCTGATGTTTGACTTCAATCTCTTCAAGTGGCATAAAGGCTACTGGGACCCAAGCAATGCAGAGCTTTTACTTAACTACTCGGATGCAATGGGTTATGACATTCAGCCTTCCAACTGGGCAATGGTAAATACTGTATTAGCCAGCCCTATTAAGTGCACCGGTCATATAAGGTTACCCCTTCGGGGGTTTTTTTTTGGTGGGAAGAATAAAGCTTGAGCTTTAAAATTTATAAAAGAGTACAAATGTGTTGATAGATGGAAGAAGAATCCACTCTTCACACCTCTGATGTTCATATCAAATCTTGTAAAGGGACTCATCAAACGGGATGAAAGCTATCCATCTCAGGTGAAGACACACGCGTAGGTCTTATGATAATTACAGGTATATCATAGGAGTGGAAGCAAGCAAGCAAATAAAAATTATCTCCCGCCCCAGCCGGCCTTGTGCCACCCACCACCACCGTTAACCTTGCAGCATCAATATTTATTGTGGAAACGAAGGGGCCTGTCAGCTTCACACGAAAGCGCCTAGACACAGGGTTTGAAGTCAGGTAAAGCCATCACACAATTCGCTTGTTACGAGTTGATTGAGACGAGTTGATTGAGACGAGTTGATTGAGACGAGTTGATTGAGACGTAGTGGAGTGCATTATATAAAACCTTGCGACATTAGTAACAAACGTTACACGTCTTGATGTGTTTTGGTTTACCCAGGTGAGCATAACGTACGTATAGTATACTACACTCTCTCACTCACAATCTTACACGGCACTCACTTGTTTGCATCATGGTACAATAGCACTAAAATACATCCCACCCTGTGATTCCATGAAGCAATTATCGATCGATAAAGGTGTGAGATCCTTAACGCTTTGACGTTCTTGGCTGTTTGTGCGTATGTGACCATAAAATAAATAGAAACAAATATATAGTTTGTCAGAGAGATGAGCGATTCACTGATTAACATGGAAACTGAACATAAAATACAGTATTTTTTATGCATGCATGTCAAATAAAACATAAAAAACAATGCGATGGATTTGAATGTACAGAAATGAAGATAAACCGAAAGAAGAGATGATTCACTGGTTTTCGTCTGTTCTTGGGTTGTTTTTTTATTGGTTTTTGTGTGTGTGTGTTTGAGTAATTATTTGGCCAGAGCCTATCAGGGGAGGGAGGGGGCACACCTTTTAATAACTGCTATGGGATCTGTAAGTTGCACAACATGCACATGGCACCTAGGAAATTTTCACTCATGTTTGATAGAATCAGAGGATGAATAGTCTGCAAGACTATATTGGCTTGATATACTTTTTGAAAAATAAACCCATAGATATATAGGTAGTTACCATACAAGACTCGAACTACAAAATCCTGCATTGCAAGTCCAGCAATGTGATACTACAGGACTATGATGATACAGATCTCTCTTGAATTTTGATTTTAAAAACTTGACATGTCTGATAACATTGTTTTTATGTTTTAGTTTGCACCCCTTTTCTTTATATTTCTTGTACATGTATTTAAATGTAATGCTCTTACGTAATATTATTTTGAAATTTTAAAGGGGCGATTAAGTTCAGGTTGTTTTTTTTCCTGAGCTTGTCCCTATCTTTGGGGATGGGCTCCTGATACTTATTTTTAGTCACCATCAACTGGTCCCTATTCGCTTGTTTTTTTTTCATTTTTATTCATGAGGATTATCAAAAGGTAAATAAGAGATGTGTACATGACAAAATCTTAGGAGTGACTTCAGATTTCTTCATGTACTTATATGTATATCTTTGTTATTTATGTTACGATTGGTTAGATGATATAATGATAATATATATATATATATGCATGATGTGTTTAATATTCCTGACAGAACCAAATGCATACCATCATCTTTTCAACTTTTCAATTGAACCACAAATTCTGGTAAAGGACTTTAAGATCTTGAGAAAGCTTATTTCTAAGTTTCCACGTTATCAGAAAAGTCGGCTCTTCGGACCGGATGTTACAAATCTCAACAGAGCTTCGTCATCACAATATTATCTTAGACGGTAAGAATGCATCATCCATCGTCACTTGGATAGGGGCGTAGGTCACGGGCAGTAACCCCTAGAGTTGTCTATCTCGCGTATTTTGTTTCCAGTTATTGCAAATAATACATGCGACTTCTCACCTCTGTCTCCATCTCTTATCTCCATGCCTCTAGGTCGGCCCCTCTTTCCTTCACTTTGTGGGTTCCCCTCCCCGGAGAGCTTGTCTTGGGATGCCAGTCTTCGGCTTTCTCAATATATTATATATAATATGCCCCACCCAATACAATTTCATCTCGCAATTTCTCTCTCAAACAGAACAGGGAGTAGGCTATGGAAAGATGAAAATTGAAGGGAGAAGGGGTATTCACGTTTTCTTTAAGACTGTGACTACAAGTGGTTGTGTAACGGTCTCGCCTGTGAGAAATGCTTGTTACGGCAATGGTTAGTATTACACTTTCTTCCGTAATTTTTTTGTTTTCTCTTTTGTTTTCTCTTTGTTTTCTCTTTGTTCCCTTGTATTTTGTCTTGTCCGTATCCCTATGGGATTTTAACATCTTCAAATACGTATCTGTATGTATAATATAATGTGTGGTATAGGATGTACCAAAATCAGACAAATGTTAATAGCTACACTCAAACCTGGTTATACCGCCAGATGTTGTGCCAGCAGTAACTTGACATTATGAATGGAATGACAGCGTTGTAACAGAAACACCCTTTTTCAGTATTACGATGAGAGAGATAATCAATATTTGACTAATCAAGTAGAAAGAAAAAGATCACTGATAAGAGAATGTAGGCCTATTACATGCGGAAAGACTATTGTAGTATTATAACATGTATAGTAATACAGGTAATAGGATCGCCCACTCTCTTTGTGTAGTCGAAAAAAAAACATCAACAGAAAAAACCCCTTAAGTCTTAAATTGGATAGATCTAAGCCTAGGTTTTAACACTAACCAAACTGAATTCTTCATCTACCCCATTGCATCACTCACGCTGAAGGGGGTGGTGATATAACGAATGGTAGTTTACAGTAGTTATTAAGGGAAAGCTTATGACAAATCATTGACAGATGGTGATAGAACACGTTATTCCATTGTTTTTGTAGTGTCATATCCGTACAAAGGTGAACAGTTAGTTGATAAACGAGAATGGCGGTATAACAGGGGGACATGATAACGAGGTTTGAGTGTGTAGATTTTGATATTTACGTTGAGAAGTTTGAAGCAAACATATAAGGTAGGTGATCATATTTATAAGTAAAGAAAAGTCCCACACTCAAGAGCTGAGGCTAATCAGAGTAGAAACCTAGTGTTTCTAGCCATACGACATAATGTGGTTGTTTATCATTGCTTTTCATGCCAACTTTACCTTCACAGAGTCTGATCTGAATAGACCTAGCCACCCATTTTGCTGCCAAGGACAGTAGGGCCAGAAAAATTTGCCCAGCCTAAGAATCGAACACGGGCCTCCTAGGTGGGTGGTAGTCCCACTCTCTACCGATTAACTCATGATACATTTAGAAAACGATGTCTAGCCACTCGTTTAGTTGACAGCATCTTGAAAAAATGCACAAATACTATAGGTTGTCTTAATACTATGCATGCAAACATGTACATTCATTTTTCATGTGATTTTACAATTGATGATTGTCGTAACACTGAATTTGTATTATTATTGAATCTTGCTAAGGGTAAATGATTCTTCTTATCCCTCTGATTTTGTGTATTTTCTTGTTTGTTTTTTTTTTTTCAATATAAAAAAAAATTAGCGCCACCCACACAAGTATCGAAAGGTGTCGCGCCTGGCATTCCAATCTCTTTAAAGAATGGAATATAGACTATCATTTGGATTATGCTCAATGCAACAGGAGGTAGTCATGCTGTTCAAGTGAGCAAATAGGGTGACTTTTCTTGTCCAGGGAAAGAACAAAATGCCTGAAGTGGGGCTCGAGCTCAGTACCTCTGTATCACAGTGCAGTGCTTTAGCCACTCAGCCATTTGGTCAAAGAAACATAACAAAATTGATTCTTTCAGATTTTATTGTGCTAACATAATGGTAGAAGCAAAGTTCCTCCAAGGCTTTTTTGGCCCAAAGAGCCAGAGCTTATCTTGGTTTCCATAGGGGAAATGGAACAGGTGATAACACATCACCTCTTGGCAGTTTTACTCGCCAACTGATGCAGGTACTCATTTGCACATATTTTGTCTGAAAGAAAACAACGTCAGATCTAGCATTGCCAGGATTGAAGCTCAGGATCTGATGACCCCCAGTCCAGCACCCCAACCACTGAGCTACCAATTCCATAAGTCTACCCCTTTGATCCTTATTAAATTTGAAGGGCCAGTAAAGTTAATATTGTACCTTTTTATCTCAACTGTTTTGATGGATTTTTTGGTCTTTTTCCTTTTTCATAGATTTTTACAAGCTGGAGGTAATGATGTGGTATCTGAAATCTCTCTACACCAGTAAGTTAGAAATGGAAACGTTGTGTGTGAAGGGATGACTAGTAGGGCCTACTTTTTCTCTCTTTATCCGAAATCCCTCTACACCAGTACGTTAGAAATGGAAACGTTGTGTGTGAAGGGTGGCTGGTAGGGCCTACTTTTTCCTCTCTTTATCCGAAATCTCTGTAGACCAGTAAGTTAGAAACGAAAACGTTGTGTGTGGAGGGATGACTGATAGGGCCTATTTTTTTCCCTTTCCTTCTCTAAATCTCTTACATATATCAGTCTTTCATCTTGTGTCACGGCTTTATTCACCTTGAGATCACTGAAAATGGTGGATGTGGTAGATGACAATAAAATTCAGTTTCGTTGGGGCCAGATTTGATAATGTATTGTGATGCCTCAATCAGATTGCAAATAGCCTTCCCTGTGTCATAATTTTGACATTTTTTTGTGTGTATGTATGAAAAGTAGAATGCACTTGAATTCATTATATTTATGAGATATATATTATTGGAGTTTAAACTGCAATAGTAGATTTTGCAACTAAAAATTCACTTGATGCCAATTTCATTGTAAAGCTACGATTCGTATAAAAGTTACAAGTGGTTAAATTTTTCTTTAGCATTTTTAGGACCCGTATGTTTTGTTTCTGCTACATAAAATCTATACATAATTATTGCTGCCAGCTTCAAATTTTCAACTTTTTATCTTTTATTTTGATCAAGAAAACACGAAAAAGTAATTTTGTTACCATCAATAGCAGCTTTCAGATATGCATGACAAATAACGTATTATTTTGAAAACAACTTTTAGTGTAGCACTCCTTGCTACATCACGCTCAAAACATATACAGAAAATGCTTTGTTTTCAAACCAATTTCCTGTTTCATATTCCAGTTACTATATGAATGGACGTGTGGCTACGGTTGAAGATTTTGTGAATGTGGCGGTGCTCGATAGTTTTAAAAAGGGAAATTGAGATAGGCATCAACATATCTCAAGGCCAGCCCCATCCACTGCCTATCAGTTTCACAGAGACGTTCTTCATGCTCCGGGCGCTGGGGCACCAGGACTTTCTGACGCTTACGTCGCAGGGTTTTTGTAAGTTGAAATGTCTATGAAATGTTGTGAATTATTTTTCTCTTTCCCTTTTTTTAAAAGCTACACTGTCAGGGCGTTTGCGCATGCACCTGGCATCTTCCTGGGTTGAACTTGTATAGTTACATGTGTAGTATGTTCCACCCCCTCCCCCTCCCCCTCCTCCAGGGACTCGTTTCAAACTTGTCTTAGCCTTTCATACCAATACAGTGGTCTCAGCCTCAGAGGTCGGACCTTTGGAGACAACGGATAACAGCTCCTAAGCCTGATGGTCTCTAAGACAAATAAGGAAAAAGTTCCTTCAAGGTTATTACGGCCCATAGAGCCAAAGCTAGACCCAATTTCTGTAGTGTGAAGTGGAATAGGTGATGGTAATCCTCCCAGAGTTTTTTGCTGCCTGACACAAGTTTTTTGCTCCAAAGTTAATGCTTGTGTCCATTTGCACCTGGGTCGACTGGGAAAATGCCTGTTATTTCCAAGGTAACACAACATTGGATCTAGCGTTGCTAGATTCAAACCAGTGATCCCAAGCTTGCAGCCTAGTCACAACCACTTACTCTTTAGATAAAATAAGGGGTATAATTCAGATCATTACTTAACGTCGATCAGTCAGACATAGAGCCCTGGGCTGAAAAAAAGAAGAGAGAAAGGACAATGAAGCAGTGCACATTGCCATAAGATTGTATTCCTCATTTTCTTTTCCCACTGACATTCCACTAGTCAGCTGTTGCATCAAACAATAAGAAACGTTTTCACATTTGATTCAAACCATGATCATTATTTTATGAGTAAAGACATCGGGTCTCGTTCGCATTGTTGATCTAGTCAAGATGTCTGTAAGAGTTATATGCCAATGCAAACTGTAGGTGTCAACTGCCTTGTTCGTCTAATGGGTATCTGGCATCAACATCAAAGAGTCTGATGCTCACTCGGTAGGGCCTAGCATTGGCTTACAACACGATGTATGTGATCCGGATAGAGAGGAAGACGGCATTGTCGATCGGACTTTTAGTTTTCATTTTGTTGCCTTGCATTCAGCAGATTACTTACTTTTCTGATGAAATAAGAACTGGCCCATTAGCCGGTCTAAAGTCTTTTTGAAAACAAAAAATCTTACGCTCTTATAATAATTGAACAGGGGGAAATCTGTTATATGCAAAATACAGCCTCTGAGACAGACATGCCTCTTATATGGTGTCCTCTTAAGCGATGACCACTGCACCATTTTGAGGATCTATCAAAGGAGGCTCTAGGCAAGCACTGTGGAAGCATAAAGTATATTAAATTTGATTTCTCGGCCAGTATGAAAGAAACAGTATGCCTCCTTTTCTATAACATCTATAACATAGGAGGAACTTCCAAAGAGAATTATGACAAAGTTGAAGGAAATGGATTAGATAACAAAGACGTTGTTGAGAAACCGTAATAAGATGTTCCAAGTTTGTATTCACAACGACACTGGCTCAAAGCCGTAGTTAGCCATTGTACTTTTACTCTTAGGAAAGCCACTGCACTCTGCTTTCTGTACACTTGGCTTAGACATGAATGAGTTCCCAGCTTAAGATGGAGAAAAAGATCTTGTTAAAGTGACAGTATGAAGCGCCTGATAGGCTGCTGTACTATATGACTATATGCTCCCCATCGAGTTGAAAAAGACTTTTTAAAGGAAACGGCCGGCTGGGAAATATAATCTAAATTTGGTGAGTCTGCACTTGTGCGGGGATATAGACTATATATAAATCCATCTTTATCATTTATTGGCATAATATGACAAGCCTGCAAAATTCTAGGCTGTCATTTTTTGCACTTTTGATCTACTAACCATAGAAAGTGTGAAAAAGAAAAGAGCAAAGGAAAAGCAAGGTTATAATAACGTTTATTATTCGCCTTTCTCCTGTCTGTCTGTTCTTTTGTTTGCTGTTGAAGGATGCACCACACAGACATTTCTATTCTTGTCTTGCCATTCTGAATGGGCTTCATGTCTTCAAGTGGGCGGTAGATGGGTGCTACTGCTAAGTTCCAATTCTTTTATTTTTACTCTTCCACTTATCTTTTATCTTGCTGTTTCTCCTTAATTCACCCTGAGATCATCGCATAGGGTGAACAGGGTAAATTTCAATGAAACAAAACAAACTTGTCTTCAACTGTTGTTATTATATTATATTTTTCTTCTTGTTTGATTAATTACCGGGCAGTTGCAGTAGTATTCAAACTTTTTTTCTGAGAGATATCGAAGTTCTGGGGTTGTGTTCCATTTCAGGGTGAAAAAAATGGGAATATTATTATACTGGTTATCATGTTATTTCACGCACTGATTTCAGATGGCTGGACAAACTGGAACTGTCGGCTAAATACGGAGTCAAGAAAGTTTTCCGTCAAACTTTCTTTGGTGGCAGATAAACCCCTTCTTGCAAGCAGCTCTATGCCCAATCCGGTAAGTTCCAATTGTTTTAGACCACAATTTGTGCTAGCAGAGTTGAACAAATGTCATGCTTATCTTATCTGACCTTATTTTATCAAGTCTTATCTTATCCTGACTTATCTTGTTGAATAATGTCTTATTGTATCTTTTCTTGTTTTATGGTATCTAATCTTAACATATCTTATCTTTCCTTATTTTATCATGTCTTCTTATATCCCTACATACCTTATCTCATTGTATAATGACGTATAGGTCTTATCTTACTATCTCTTGTCTTATCTTAACTATTCTTGTAGCTTATCAATTAAGTTCCAATTGTTTTAGACCACAATTTGTGCTAGCAGAGTTGAACAATATCAATCTTAATTTATAGCATCTTATTTTGTCATGTCATTTCTAGTCTTTTTTGTGTTTTATCCTATTGGTTAAAAATAGAAAAAGTAAAGTAAAGTTCCATCAAGGCCATTATTGCCAATAGAGCCGGAGCTTATCTCGGTTTCTATATAGCGTGAAGCGTAACTGGTGATAAAAATCACCCTTGGACAAGACGTTAGTCTGATGCAGAATTTTACGCCCAAGCTAGTACTTGTATCCATTTGCGTCTTGGTCGAGTGAGGAAATGGGTGTTAAGTGTTTTGCCTAAGGAACACAAGGTCGGACCTAGCTTTGCTAGGATTCGAGCTCGGGACCTTGAGGATCCCATGTCCGGCAGCCTAAGCACTTGGCCACCGAAGCCACATCTTATCGCATCTTTATCTTATCATGTCTTGTTAAATGTCACCTTAACTTATCTTATTTTTTTGTGTTTATCCTGTCTTTTTAAAATTTTGCTACTTTTTATATGTCCCAACTAAAATTTCATCATCGGTTAAAAGTTTTGAAGAAAAGAGTTCCTGTTTTAACATTACATTAAATATCCATGTTTTAACATTAAATATCCATGTTTTAACATTAAATATCCATGTTTTAACATTAAATATCCATGTTTTAACTACATTTCACTTTTTGATGTTGTTTATCTTCTTATTTTCTTTTTCTTCTTCCTATCAGGACTTTCACTGTTCCATAAACACCATATTTTGTTTTTCTTCTTCCTGTCAGGATTTTGTTTTCTTTTACCTGTCACTGTTCCATAAACACTTTATTTTGTTTTCTTCTTCCTGTCAGGACTTTTACCTGTCACTGCTGCATAAGCGCCTCATCTTGGGACCCGTGTTTAATGTCACATTTCACCCTAACAACAAACTGCTGAGACTGTATGCACATTGCACCAGAACCGATTTGTACGTTGAAATTCCATAACCCATAATATTTTTGTTTATATGTGTTAACGGTCTTTGTATGAGTGGAGTTCATGGAAAGAGGCAAGAGGGATATACAATTTTTTAACTGACATGAAATGGGCTTCATAATGATATTTTTTTGTTGTTCTAAATATTTCTCTATGGACGTTAGGTAGTATCCTTATGTCTTATGTTCAATATGTAAAGCATTAATTTTTGTGTTTGTTTAGTTGTATTTTTAAGATTCATCATTTGCCTTAATCACAGTTCCTAAGATCTGTTTTAAAAGAGACAATTTTTTTCAAAAGTTTACTGAAAATTGATTAAAACTCAATTCTTCACTATTACTTTCAGCACGCATGGTTTTGAACACAACTCTGATTGATCAAATTTTGATATTATATCTTAAAGTTAATTCTAAAGGAAGCAAAGACATGTTCCCTTTACACCCATTATGGCCCATAGCCGGGGCTTATCCTGGTTTCTATAACATAAAACAGAACAAGTGATAATAATCACCTCCTGGATAGGACACTAGTTTGATGCAGGTTTTTACTTTGAAGCTAAAGCTTGTGCTCATTTGCACCTGGGTCGAGTGGGTAAATTGCGTGTTTAGTGTCTTTCCCAAGGAACACGATGCAGACCTAGCATCGCTAAGATTCGATCCCGGGGCCTCATGATCCAAAATCTGACACTCTAACCACACTCAGCCACAGACGCCGCATAGTTTAATCTACTGATTTTTAAAATTTCTTAAAGTTGTTAAGTACTACTGCTTAATTTAATTTCTGTTGTCAGTTTCTTTGATGGTCTTGCTGTACTAGGTAAGATAAGTGCAGGTGACAGTCAGTGTTTAAGGATGGAACTAGACCTATGCGTGTTTGTCAGCTTGATCTAGTTGCTCTTGTATTAAGTCCTAACAGAATCCAATGGGATAGATGATTGGTCATTTATGGTCTTAAAGAGAAAATAATTCCTTAATTCCTGACTGTATGCTCTTCCAAAGGTGTCCGTTGTAATTATCTCTGCCTGTCACTAATGCTGTAACGTTGACTGTCTCTCTTTAACAGCTACGACTTTGCCAAGGGCAGCATCACAGTGGCCTACCTGAACGTTGATACACGGGACCACATCCTGTCTCTCCCACAGTTTGGTGGCCAGCCGTACTTTCTTTATGCTCTCTCTCCTGGAGATGGAGACGGACTTAAATCAAGGCAAGCGCATCTTTGTAGTCGTTTGATGAAATATGTCTTCATGCTTCACACCAACACTTAAATGCTTCCACTCTCAAACCTGTTCAAACACTTAAACTAATAGGCGCTAAAGCAAAATAACGGCTAACGAAATGAGATGTATGAATATGCAGACTATTTGGGAGGGAGTTTCTGTCTGGCGTGGACCAGCTTCTTTGAGCTACTAAGAGGAGACAAAACAGAAACGAAAGAACAAATGAGAATACAGGTTTGGAACCAACACCCCCCAGTACATAGAGAGGTAACAGTCAAAAGAGACCTGGTGAGAATTGATAATGCCAAGGGATTGCCACAGACCATGCAGTATGAGATGTAGCAGGGAAATCAATGGGGTATGGGGTTGTAGCCATGGCGACATTAGTTCAAGACATGGCATTGTGGCGCAATTTGTAGTGGTGTGAGTTTATAACCATGTCACACTATTCAGACTCAGGGCCGGCACAACCGTCTCCATCAACATATGCATCGCTGTCTGAAAGTTGGGGGATCAGACGGATGTGAGTGTGGAGCGCCCCACCAGAACACTGAACATATTCTCCAGCAGTGTCCGCTCCACACATCAAAGAGAACAGCGATATGGCCGGGAGAGGCACCTCTGGAAGAAAAGTTCTATGGCCCTATGGAGAGTCTGCAAAAGACTATTCACTTCATGGAGACAATCTGCATCGTGATCTGACCCTCTGGCAGATATATCAAAGAAGAAGAACTCTATATTACAAACAAAACATTGTGAGAATTTCATTTCTAAAACCTGGTTGTTCTTTAAATAAAACAAAATTTTAAAACTTTATTTTTTCAATCCTGTTCCCAGATTTGTGAAGTTGAACGGACGTTTGCTAGACATTGTTGATGAACATCTACCTGCTCTCATCCCACATCGTCCAAGGGAACATAACTCTTCCAGCTTTGACATTTGGATTTGTTGTTGTTTCTAAGGCAAATGCCTCCATCTGTAAAGAACACTCAACATCAGAACGTTAGATCTGTTCATTTAATGGACATGTGATATTATACACAGATTTTTATATTCTCTTTGGTGCTACAAAGGTCAAGACTTTCACCTTTGGCTCTTATTCTCTTTACTCTTGTTAATTTTATCAAGTTGAATCTCCTTCTGCCGCTTGACATTGGAAGCATTATTGTTATATTACTGCTGAGATTTTATAAAATAACTTATTTTCCTAATGATAAATGGGAAGTGTTGGGGGGGGAGGGAGGGGGGGGGGGGTGGAATTAGCTTTGTGTGTCCTAGATGTGATTGTCTGTACCTTAAACTTTAAAACAATAAATGGTTTAAAATCCTGATGAGAGATTATATTGGAAAATTCTGTTGAGAAAGAATGTGTTTATCTCATGGTTGCTATGGTAACACTACATTTATTTATTGGATTTTAAGGTACATAATTTTGATAAAGTTGAATACCAATAGGCTTCCTTAGTAGTTTTGAATGAGTTGATCTAAAATTTTGTGCATGCATTATCGGCTCCAATTCTCATTTCACCTTGGGAAGATTTTACACAAATGCCATTAGTGTTTTTTATTGAGTTTTCTAGCATGTACAGTAAGATTTCAGGGTTATTTTGCAAATTTTTATTACAAAGCTTGTTTTTTATATTTCTGCTAGGTGATAATATGTATAGATCTACATGAAAGTTACATTCCAAACATGAAATCAATGTTGTTTTTTATAAAAAAAAACGAATTCACAAATTACTGTTAAAAAAAAATTGTCATTGTTCTTCCTTTATTCCTAATCATTCCATGAAATTTCCACCCACATTTTCATCAAAATTCAAAACATCAATCAACCGATCATTCGATACTTCCTAAACATCACAAAATCTTAAAATGGGTAGCTTTAGCAGATGTAATCAGGACCTGCACTCACCCAACTCAATTCAAGTTGATCAACGGCAAATCATTGAAATAATTGGAAGGAGTCATTTTCAATAGTGTCCATTTTTTTGAAAAGAGAGAAAAATATGAAACCCCTTCCAATTGAAATGACATGAAATAATCACATTTGCAGCTGTTTGAATGACTTTCCAAAGCCAACAGTGCCAAAATCAACATTTTTTAGACGTCCATTCAGCACACTATTGAAAAGACCCCTTCAATTAAGTCCAGAAAATATTGAATGACTTAATAAGTATCAACTTTGTCATAAAATAAATGAAAACAAAGATTTTGCTCACCTAAAAAAAAATCAACAAGAAAATTGGTTAACCGCTGGCAGGGCTCGAACCCACTACCTTTCAGTTGAGAGGCAGACACGTTGCTTCTGGACTACCCAGTTCTCTGATTTTGTATACTGAAACATAAAAAGTTTAATACACTCATTTCAGTGCCATTTCCTGCTCTTCTTTATTTTGATCATGACATCATTTTATGATGATTAATTATTGTATATGTTCTCGCTTCTGATATGTTATTATGGAAGTTATTATACATACAGTATTTATATATTATGTATTATTTAGAGATAGAACTTTGAAAACATTTATTCCCACTGTGACTTTCATTGATGAAGTGTCATGTTTTATTATCGCACATTGTACATCAAATGGTTGAAAGCGCATGAATTATTATGATTGCCTTACACTTATAATAGTGTTCATATAGTGCAAGCCATATTAATGTTATAATTCTTGTTGGGGGGGTTATCGTTTTGTTGGGGTTTTTTTCCCATTCACTATCAGACCTTTCGGTTATAACGAAAACGATCACCGTGTCCTCAGCATAATATCGTTATAACTGTATCTGAGTGTATTACTATTTTCTTTATTTCTGTCGTTAGAAAAAAAATGCAAATAATGAAAAGGATAAAAGTCTAAAAGCTGTCATGTTTAATGAGACATACATGTATTATTAACTGTCCCTAGATAATTCTGCTTTGAAACATGTTATGTCATGGATGTATCATACTATTCATATTACAATATAATATGTGCATTAGATTTACCATTTATTTACGTTTTTTTACTGCCTTACAAATTTTCATGCTTACAATTAACATATCTAAATTCTTTTAATACTACTGCTTTATTTTCCTTTTGTTTGTATTCTGTAACAATAACATAAATCTGCCAATTAATGTATGATATAGATTTGCCAAATAAAAATAATAGGCCAATAGAAAAGAGAAAAACACAAAAAACCAGATTTTCTTCAATCATCAATTTTAATTTGAGTTGATTTGATTTTACCCACATCCACAACTAACAGCCTAAAGTGATTTCGGTCAATTTTAATGACAAATGACCTTTTACCATTACGACTCGACCGTAATGTTAAGTAGATCTATATCTATAACACAATTATGAAAACCCAATACATCTCTTCATCTCGATGCATCAACCAATCATTGATCGACTTAAATAAGCATCGTTGACAAATCAGAGAGATGCGTTTTGGTCAATTCGTGGCTGTCCAGTCATTGACCAGCTTTTCAGCCTTATCTCCTTCTTCAACTTCACCCAATGACGCTGTCTCCTTGTATCGCTGGCAGATGAATCGCTGTTTGTTGTCACACTGATCGTCGTTCCAGTGACCAGTGTAGTGTTTGACGTTCAATTCCAGGCAGTTTTCCTCATCACCGTTAGAGTTGTCAGGTTGGTTTGGGGCCCAGTCTGGTGTGGCAAAAAACAAAAGGTTTTGATTTTGATTTGATTTGATTTGATTTCATTTACCCACATCCACAACCAAGTTGATCTCGGGTCAATTTAACTGAATAATGACATCTTATCACCATGTCTCGACCGTAATGTTAGAGTAGATCTACATCTATAACACAATTATGAAAGACAATACATATGTTCATCGATGACCTTCACCCACCTTGGAAAGTAAAAGTAAAGTTTCTTCACTTCAAAGGCCGTTATGACCCATAGAGCCGACATTATCCCAGTTTCAATAACGAAGCGGAACAGGTGAGAATAATCATCCCCTGGCCAGGACGCTAGTTTGACGAGGTTTTTACTCCCAAGCTAGGTGTGCTTGTACACATTTGCAAGTGGATAGAGTGGGTAATTTGCGTGTTAAATATCTTCCTAAGAAACACAATGTTTTTTGGACACCTAACTTTGCTAGGATTTGAACCCGGGGAC
>JAXRKP010000844.1:192500-206733 GCA_037039925.1 Doris montereyensis
AAGTGGAGGTTGATAGTGTTCCAGAAGACCTAGTCGATGCCTTGACTAGGATAAGGGGGAGATTCAGTTCACATTGGTTTTTGTTAGCTTTTCGACTAAGGGAATCGCAAACGACCATTGACATATAATAGTAAGAGACAGCAACAATTTATATGTGACATGACATCAAGTGTCTATAGAAGAACATGCATTTTCATCTTTTCTTTTTTTTTCTTAAACGGAAAATGAAACACATAAAAAAAAAAATTGATATCACCATGCACACAACACAGTTTTTTTCTCTACATAATATTATTGTCTCTCACACATACAAATTATAGATTATCACAGATGCACTAATTTGATTGTAACACAGAAACTCAAGAGGCAGCAACGGCAATTCAGTAGCTAGCAAAAATAGATATGATCGCATACGGGCATATGAACATAATATTGTAGGTGCATACAGAGTGCAGAACATGAAAACAAGTACATGTAATAGTGATGAACCAAATATATCTATTTACTATTATTCATCCTTCTCTGGTGAATGAGAACAATAAGGGCTCCACCAATAATATAATGATATCGTTATTTCATAAAAAAAAAATATAGCTCATCCAATTTGTTAAGAATCATAAATATATTTTCCTCCCATTCAATGTTCGTTAGTTATTCAGAGAGGGACAATATTAATATTATATTTATTCCCAGTGATCGTTGTTTTATTGCTGCAATTTTCTAGGTGTAATTTTGTTGACTCTTCCTTCCCTTTTTTGTTTTGCTTTTGCTTTTGTGCCTGTGTTTTGTTTTGCCCGTGTGTTTAATAAAACTAATTAACATTTTTTAAAAACAATGTCTCTCTCCCATCACACGCAATTTGTGTGTGTGTGTGTTGTGTGAGTGTGTGTTTGGTGCTAAGTGTGTTGTGTCGTGTGAGTGGTGCGTTAATGTTTTTCCTCTGTGTGTGTTTGTTGAGTGTGTAGACCCTCACGTGTGTGTGTGTGTTGTGAGTCGCGCGTTACGTGAGTTTGATATATGATAATAACAACAATAATATGGCAGTAGCAACTTCCGATTTTCCATACGTGTGGTACGTCTTTCGTGGCTCCCACACAGATCTCTCAAGACGTCCAGTACATCAACTACTATAGTTCCCCTTCAGTGTTCATGTAATCAAGTTTCATCTTCTCGTCAACTCACTCACGCCGCCTGTTCTACCTGCATAGGTAAAAGATGAATACATGTACATTATGTATTGGGGGTATCAGATGGTAGTAAGTTGGAAATGATATTGACGATATAAAGTTGACAATGTGGGCCGTTTACAACATGAGAGCCATATTAACAGGAAACAACAACAGCAAAAAAACAACGAGACTACAAGAATAGGCTCGAGAGGAACGAAAAACTCAATCAGGGTATTTGGGGGAGGGGATCAATCTCGTCTGTGTTTGCATCTTCTCTCTCCTCTCTCATCCGCTCTCAGCTCTCTCTCCTTCTCTGTCTCTCTCTCTGCTCTTCTCTCCTCGTTCTCTTCTCATCTTCTCTCTCGTCTCTCACTCTCTCTCGGCTCCGCTACTCGTCGCTCTCTCTAGCTCGTTCTCGTCTATCGCTCGCCTCCTCGTCTCACCGTACTCTCTCTCTCGCCTCTCGTCCTCTCTCTCCTCCCTCTCACCTCTCTCTCGCGCCGCGCTCTCTCGCGCTCTCGCGCTCTCACATCTCCTGCTCTCGCTCTCGCGCTCGCCAGCGTCCTCTCTCTCTCTCTCTCATCTCTCATCCCTTCCTCTCATCTCCTCTCTCTCTATCTCTACTCCTTCTTCTCTCAGTCCCTCTTCATCTCCTCTCTCCTCTCCTCATCTCTACTCATCTCTCTCTCTCCTTCCACCTCTCCTCCACTCTCGCTCTCGTCGACTCGTCTCTCATCTCTCTCCTCTCACACGACTCTCTCATCACTATCTCTGTCCTCCGTCTGTCTGTGCTGTTTCTCTTCTCTCTCTCTCTCTCTCTCATCTCTCTTCATCTCGTCCTCTCTCTCGCATCTCTCGTCTCTCGCTCTCTTCTCTCTCTCTCTCTCTTCTCGTCTCTCTCTCTCTCTCTACTCGTCCTTTGTCTCACTCTCATCTCTCTCTCTCGTCTCTCTTCTCTCTCGCTCTCCTCATCTCGTCTCTCTCTTCTCTCTCACCGCGTCTCTCCCTCCTGTCTCTGTTTCTATCTGTCTCTCTCTCTATCGCTGTTTTTATTTTTCTGTCTGTCTGTCTGTCTGTCTGTCTGTTGTCTCTGTCTGTCTGTCTGTCTGTCTGTCTGCTCTCTCTCTCTCTCTCTCTCTCTCTCTCTCCAATCTCTCTCTCTCTCTCTCTCTCTCTCTCTCTCTCTCTCTCAGTCTCTCATAGTCATCGTCTCTGTTTAAGACTTGTTTTAATACATTTAAACAGGTTCACGACTCTCAAAAGTATGGGTAGATAATTACCCAATCCTCTGCGCCACCCTACCCCCCACTCCCAACCCATCCCTTATCCTTACCCAAACCCCAAATCCCATAGTGTTCATGATTGACCATTGACATCCCACAACCAATTATATTAACTCTTAATGTGCTTTGATGACTAGTGAGGTGTGTTGACAGGTTAAAGATTCCCCTCACCGCGGTAAAAACCTCACCCAGTGATATAGCCATATCCTTTATATTACGACTGAGTTACATTCTGTTACAACCAAGAAGATCACCAGACGTAACGTTATGTAACTACAGAGACCATTCGACGTTTTCTATTACACTCCAAAAAGATGTATTTGCACCTCAACGAAAAGGAAAAGAAAGTGGTTTATGATTATATACTTCCACTTTTTATTCTCCTACTATTTCTAGATCTATGAAAAGGAAAAGAAATTTGTTAATAGATTTTATCCACTTCCAGTTTTTATTCTTCTACTATTTCTAGATCTATGAAAAGGAAAAAGAAATGTGTGAATTAATTCTATCCACTTCAGTTTTTGTTCTCCTACTATTTCTAGATCTATGAAAGGAAAAGAAATGTGTGAATAAATTCTATCCACTTCCAGTTTCTATTCTTCTACTATTTCTAGATTTATGAAAGGAAAAGAAATGTGTTGTTAATAGATTATATCCACTTCCAGTTTCTATTCTTTTACTCTCTCCAGATTTTCTAGAATTATTGTAAGACTCCTACACATCATGCTTTACAGACAGACACACACATCCACCCACACAGACACACACACACTCACACACACACAAACAGCCGACACAAAAACAAGATCTGTTTACAATTTCAGGATAATACAACAATATCTTATTGCGGATGTCGTTTTGACGTCTCTCTCTCTCATGTCATTGTGACGTCACTGGCATGTCATTGTGACTTCAACATGATGTCAGTCTTGTCGCACTCTGTTGCATCTCTCTCACTCTCTAAAGCCGAACGCTTCTAGCTTTGACGGCTTATAACTCAAAACCACTGCATCCACAACCTATTTTCAGTAGATTTCAAATAGCCTGCATTAAGGTTCTTAGCGAATAAATTATTGGATTAAATCAGTATTTTAATTCTCTGGAAAGATGGTTTTCTCTCGATCCACGAAACATTTTGCTCTTGTTCAATATCTCATTTCTCGATTTCCGGTCATTACAATAAAACGCCTGCAAAACTTCAGTATCGAGTACTGACATTAAAAAATCTGAAAAAAGCCGTGTAACTTAAGCATCGAGTACTAATTTGATCTTATAATCGTACTTGATATCGCCCGTAATCGATATAGTGGTTTCTGAATCAACTGCAGTCAAAGTTCAAGAGACCCAGCTTTATAATGAAGAGAAATCTATTCAAAATTTGTTTTACTGACATGCTTGTATAAAGCGGAACATCTCTAACTTTGACCGCTTATAACTCAGAACCACTGCACCCACAACCTCCATATTTCGCATGTAGATTTCAAATAGCCTGCTTTATGTTCTTAGCGAATAAACCTTGCATCCAATCAACATTTTGATTGAGTAAAAAATATTATTTTGCCTGCGATCCACGAATTTTTTTATCATTACAAGATATCCTTTCTCGCTTTCAGGTCATTACAATATAAAATCCCACATAACTTCAGTATTGAGTACTACGTAAAATCCCTTACAACTTCAGTATCGAGTACTACGTAAAAATCCGTACAACTTCAGTATCGAGTACTACGTAAAAATACCGCATAACTTCAGTATCGAGTACTACGTTAAAATCCCACACAACTTCAGTATCGAGTACTACGTAAAATACCGCATAACTTCAGTATCGAGTACTACGGAAAATACCGCATAACTTCAGTATCGAGTACTACGTAAAAATACCGCATAACTTCAGTACTACTCGGAAAATACCGCATAACTTCAGTATCGAGTACTACGTAAATACCGCATAACTTCAGTATCGAGTACTCGTCAAAATACCGCATAACTTCAGTATCGACTACTACGTAAAATACCTCTGTAACTTCAGTATCGAGTACTCCGTAAAAATACCTCATAACTTCAGTATCGAGTACTACGTCAAAATCCCGTAGCTTCTCTATCGAGTACTAATTTGATCTGATAATTCGTACTTGTTATAACCCGTAACCGATACAGTGGATTCTTAGTTAACCGAAGTCGAAGTCTCAAGAGACGCAGTTTGATAATAAAGATAAATCATAATCCTCTTTTATTTACAGGCATGTTTGTATCATTCTAAATTGCTCTCTCTAAGAAATTCTCTCTACATGTATGATATCACTTATGGCTTATACTCTACAGATGCACAATGTCAAATACTCATCAATTCATGAGTGTCAATCGATTTTATTCCACCTCAGGTCATCGAGTAAACACACCCCTTACCCCCTTTCTCGACATTGTATTTCACAACTCTCTCTCTCTTTCTCTCTTAAACTTTACTTCAACGTTTCTCCATCTTCTCCATCCAAGGCATATCCAGGGTACCAACTCTGTCTCTGGCGACACCAGAATATCTTCGCAGGTCTTGTCTGACTGTTAAACATGCTCATTCCCTCTCCTACTCTTTCTCCCACCTTTCTCCAACCTGTCTCTCGCCTGTCTCCCAACTCTGTCACACGTCCTCTCTCCCCTCCTCTCCTTCACCTCTCTCCCACCTTCTCTCTCTCTGTCTCCCTCTTTCTCTTATCTCTCTGTCTCTCTCTCTGCTTCTCTGTCTGTCTCCTCCTTCTGCTCTCCCTCTGTCTCTCTCTCTGTCTGTCTGTCTCTCTCTCTCTCTCTCTCTCTCTGCTCTCTCTCTCACACACACACACACACTCTCTCTCTCTCTTTCTCTCTCTCTCTCTCTCTCTCTCTCTCTCTGCACTTTCTCTCTCTCTCTCTTTTTTTCTCTCTCTTCACTCTCTCTCTCTCTCTCTCTCTCTCTCTCTCTCTCTCTCTCTCTCTCTCTCTCTCTCTCTTTCTCTCTTTCTCTCTCTCTGTGTCTACTCTCGGGAATCTCTTTCCTCCTTCTCTGTCTGTCGTTTGTCTTTTGTCTCTGTCTCTCTCTCTGTCTGCCTGTCTGTCTGTTTGTCTGTCTGTATGTCTGTCTGTCTGTCTGTCTATCTGTCTCTCTGTCTCTTTGTCTCTCTCTCTCTCTCTCTTTCTCTCTCTCTCTCTCTCTGTCTCTCTCTCTCACTTTCTCTCTCTCTCTCTCTCTCTCTCTCTCTCTCTCTCTCTCTCTCTCTCTCTCTCTCTCTCTCTCTCTCTCTGTCTACCTCTCTTTCAGTCTCTGTCTCTCTCTGTCTCTGTGTCTCTGTGTCTCTGTCTTCTGTCTGTCTTTCTCTCTGTCTCTCTCTCTCTGTCTCTCTCTCTCTCTCTCTCTCTCTCTATCTCTCTCTCTTCATCTATTATATATATCTTTATTTTTCTCTCTGTCTCTCTTTCTCTCTCTCTCTCTCTCTCTCTCTCTCTCTCTCTCTCTCTCTCTCTCTCGCCCTCTCTCTCTCTCTCTCTCTGTCTCTCTCTCTTTTCTCTCTCTGTGTCTCTGTCTCTGTGTCTCTGTGTCTCTGTCTGTCTGTTTGTCTGTCTGTCATGTCTGTCTGACTGTCTGTCTCCTCTCTCTTTCTCTCTCTCTCTCTCTCTCTCTCTCTCTCTCTCTCTCTCTCTCTCTCTCTCTCTCTCTCTCTCTCTCTCTCTCTCTCTCTCTCTCTCTATCTCTGCCTCTGTTCCAAATATCTCTAAATTTGTTTTCCAAACGTGAATATAATGTCTTTCAATTGCTACCAGAATTCAACTTACCGACCTTTTCGTACACATTGTGCCCTTCAGCATTCAACGTCCAGGACACTCTTATCTCCCTTGCCTTTCCCTTGTCTCCTTGGCTCACAAATCCTTCAAGTGGCCACAAAAGCCACATCACTCTTCAAATTATTCTGAACATCTCCACTGGGTTTTCCCCCGTTTCTGCTTGAGTCTCGTGAATATGGGACAAATAATAAGAGAAGAAAAAAAGAAAACAGAAATATACTATCGAAAATAAAATAATAACAACAAAAAACCAAAAAACCCACAACACAACAAAGTAACAAAGCAAGACAAGGCAGCGCCCACTCCCCAATATCTTAGCATTGATAATACAATATTTTGGTCTAAACGAATGAAAATAGCCATGTACTTTGCAGCTGAACCGTAGGTGTTGTGAGCTGGTAATCACAATGGACACTGGTTCGAGCCCAATGGCTAGCACAGGTGGAATTTTTCACAACGTTGTATTCTTAGGTAAGGTACTTCACTCTGATTTCCTCCCTTGACTCAGGTGTGAATGAGTACCCCAGCTAATAGGTAGAGAAATTATATTGTCTTATTGTTAGTACAAAAAGCCTAACAAACTTGTGTACTGTAAGCTCCCTCGGGAATTGAGAAGGGCTTTGGATGAAATGCCCTGATGGGGTATAAAATGATGTAAATCGGTGAGCCTGCATTTGTAGTACGTAGATACCGACTATAAAATCCATCCATCTTTATCTTTTACTTCGCACATATACGTACCCACGCACACACACACACACCACTCACACACACACACACACACACACACACACACACAACACACACACATATTATCTACATACTGTCTTTATGAAGATAGAAAACAACAACAACAACATGCTTCTATCCGATACGCTCACTATTCATTTTTAGCATAATCTATTCATTATCAATGTTCTAAGAGGAAAGTCAAAATTCTAAACTGAATCTTACTTAAATATTTTTGTGTAGATTGTTTTTTGCATTTCAGTTGGAAGATTTTACAATATAATATTAATTTAGTTGATTTTGCGTGAATTCTCAAAATAATAATATGGGCAGATGCATCATGTAAAAGAAAAAAATATACCCTTCCATTTAATCTAGAAATAGATCCGGATTTTCCCAAGTTTTTAAAACTTCTTTCTATTACAAAGATGACAGCTACAATATGGGGACGGAACGATGGGAACAGTAACGATTACTGTGTATTCAATCATTTTAAAAACCCCATGATTGTATTAAGATGTATATGGCAATTTAAAGGTCAAATGAGCTATATAGCGTCTGACACGATATGGTCATGATATTACAATTCAATGCTAGCTTACAAGTCTATTGAACTTGAAAAAAGACAAAGTCAAAGTTGTCCATTCCTAGTTTTTTTAAATTTTTCGACAGGGTTGAGAGAAAAGGCGGAACGGTTTCTTAAGTTGCCATGTTCAGCTCTATTCACCGAAACTATTTATACAGTTGCCCATGTTTAGCTCTGTTCACCGAAACTATTTATACAGTTGCCATGTTTAGCTCTATTCACCGACACTATCTATACAGTTGCCATGTTCAGCTCTATTCACCGAAACTATTTATACAGTTGCCATGTTTAGCTCCATTCACCGACACTATCTATACAGTTGCCATGTTCAGCTCTATTCATCGAAATTATTTAGACAGTTTGCCATGTTTAGCTCTATGTTCAGCTCCATTCACAGAGAAACTATTATATACAGATAAATATCATATTCTGATATTTTGACCATACCCACCTCCACCTAAAATACTATACTCTGTATTTGCTCTTATAGTTTATATGTAATTTATGGATTTCAATTTCAATTTGATTTTACCCACATCAACAACTAATGTGATTCCGGGGCGGTTCTGGTAGGATTTTTTAAAATGTTGGCCCTGACTACCCAGTAAACAGCCAAAGATCTTTAACAGTAACAGAGTGTTAGATTCGTATATGGGACCTCCTTTTTATCGTCCGTCTCCGATAGGACTAGGTGTCGACCCACTTACCTGGAACAGGTAGGCAGGGGTGGTAGATTTTACTTCGGAAAAAAATAAACTTGAAAAATGTTTTTCAACCTTGCCCAGGCTTGAACCGATGACCTTTGGTTGGAACGCCTGCCACCAACACTCTGGACTACCGAACCCTATATTTCATGGAAGTCTTGTTAATAAGCCTATCGTATCTGCCATTCGTACCCTTATCACCATCGTGTGATGTGTGATAACTGTAACTGACCTGCACTCATTCCTCCTCTTCAAGCCTCATCTGTGTGTGTGTGTGCGTGTCGGGCCGACACAGAGGTCAGAAGCCGTCCGGTCTTTCGTACACGTCACGGAAATGGGATCCAGGTAGTGGGGCTGGAACTGCATGCTAGATGTGGAACGGAGGTTGTGGTTCTGGATGGTCGTGTGGTGGTCTACGCTGGGGCTGTGGTGGTAGTGGGGCCGTGGTAGTGGTGGTGGTGGTGGGGGTGGGGGAGGGGGGAAGGGGAAGGACAAGGGGGTTGAAGGGAGACAAAAAACAAGGAAAATGATTACTCTTCACTATGTTTACGATTTAGTATCCTAAAACTTTAATAGGTGGGGTAGGGATCGGAGTCTGGGGGGAAGGGGGCTTCATTATATTTATCTGATTGCATGTATGAAAAAAGTATAGTATGAATTAGATGACTGTTACAAGGATGCAAGTGGAGCAGATAGCGCACTTAGATCTAGATGCTACTTGGACAATCTTGTGAACAAACTCGATTGATAATGATATCAAAGGCATTTATTATACTCAGTCAACAATCGATGGATGAAGCCAGCACAAATATATCAATATGAGCTGGCACAGAGCGAGATGGAATACCTCGCCAACATTTCTGTACTCCCCCCCCGGCTGCCATGATGATGATAGATGATAGTAATGATGATAGGATGATAGTGATGAGGATGATGAAGTTGATGAGGATGACATAAATGATGACGATGATGATGAGGATGATGATGGTGATGATGATAATGATGACACAGAGAGAGAGAGAGAGAGAGAGAGAGAGAGAGAGAGAGAGAGGGAGAGAGAGAGAGAGAGAGAGAGAGAGAGAGAGAGAGAGAGACGAGCGAGAGAGAGAGCCAAAAGAGATAGGTGAGAGAGAGGAGATGAGGAGAGAGAGAGAGAGAGAGAGGGAGAGAGAGAGAGAGAGAGAGAGAGAGAGAGAGAGAGAGAGAGAGGAGAGAGGAGAGAAGAGAGAGAGGAGAGAGAGAGAGAGGAGAGAGAGGAGGAGAGAGAGAGAAGAGAAGGGAGAGGAGAGCGAGATGAAGAGAGAGAGAGAAGAGAGACGAGAGAGAGAGAGAGGAGAGAGAGAGAGAGAGAGAAGAGAGAGAGAGAGAGAGAGAGAGAGAGAGAGGAGAGAGAGAGAGAGATTGAGAAAAGACGGCGACAATATGCAAAGAGATAGGTGGAGAGAGAATGCGACAGAAGAAATAGCAGATGGAGTAAGAAGGCGGACAGAGGACAGAGAGATGGAGAAAGAAGGTGACAGAGATAAAGAGAGAGAGATGGAGAAAGAAGGTGACAGAGATAAACAGAGAGAATGGAGAAAGAAGGCGACAGAGATAGACAGAGAGATGAGAAAGAGGCGACAGAGGCAAAGAGAGAATGGAGAAATCAGGCGACAGAGATAAACAGAGAGTTAGAGAGAGAAGGTGATAGAGGCAAAGAAGATGATGGAGAAAATCCAGAGATAAAACAGAGAGTTAGAGAGAGAATAAAGCAAAGAGAGAGTTAGAGAGATGAGGCGAGCAGAGGCAAAGAGAGAGAATGAGAAATGGAGAGTTAGAGAGAGAAGGTGACAGAGGCAGAGATGAGAACTAGCAAGAGAGGAGATGGAGAGAGAGAAGGCGACAGAGGCAAAGAGAGAGATGGAGAGAGAAGGGATGAGGCAAAGAGAGAGAGCAGAGAGAAGGCGACAGAGGCAAAGAGAGAGATGGAGATCAATGCTATCACGTCTAACTGTGTTCCTTTCGTTACAATGGGTTTTAATTCGTCCATTGTCAAGCATCATCGCAAGGTTGTCTTTGCCTCTCCTATCGTTCGATGTTTGAGAGTTCCATGTCTGAGCCTTTGAAAAAAACCACAACAAGTCGACGTCATGAAGAAGTTAAATACAAAACTGTAATGAATGATTGTTTTAAGACAGAAAAGAAAATAGGAAAACATTTCATGAGATAGAAAACTGGAAAGGAAGTGAATTATGCTTGAGATATCCGTCAAATCAAACAATGAAGAAAATGAAGATAAAAACCCAACGAAAACAATGAACTTTCCCCGTTCTCGAAAAGAAAGAAAAGTAATAAAGACAACAACACTCTTTCATTCCAATATAAAAAAAAGAAAAAGAAACGAGGAAAGAAAAACGGACCAGCAAGCAAACATTATTTTCTGCTGTCGGTGAGTGTTAGTCTACTATGAGTATTTCCGACACGTAAGCTCTTGTGTGCTGTTGGGACGTGCTTGAATTGCACTGCGATGGAAAAACAACAACAGCAACAACCCATACCAATAAATAGAGAGAGAAGAGAGAGAGAGAGAGAGAGAGAGAGAGAGAGAGAGAGAGGAGAGAGAGAGAGAGAGAGAGAGAGAGAGAGAGAGAGAGAGAGAGGAGAGGAGGAGAGAGGAGGAGAGAGAGGGGATGGAGGCAGGGAGGGGAGGGAGGGTGAGGGAGGGGGAGGGAGGGAGGGAGAAGGAGAGAGAGAGAGAGGAGAGATGAGAGAGAGAGAGAGGAGATGAGAGAGAGAGAGAGAGAGAGAGGAGAGAGGGAGGAGAGAGAGGAGAGAGTGAGAGAGGAGAGAGAGAGGAGAGAGAGAGAGAGGAGGAGGAGAGGAGAGAGAGAGGAGAGAGAGAGAGAGAGAGAGAGAGGGGAGAGAGTGAGAGAGGAGAGAGAGAGAGAGAGAGAGGAGAGAGAGAGAGAGAGGAGAGAGAGATGAGAGAGAGAAGAGAGAGAGAGAGAGAGAGAGAGAGAGAGAGGAGAGAGAGAGAGAGAGAGAGAGAGAGAGAGAGAGAGAGTTCTTTAGAGAAAGGAATATAATATGCTATCACTGCGCTCAATGCAACAGGAGACACACATGTTGTCCGAATGAGAAATTAAAGCAACTATCTTGCCCAGGAAAAAACAAAACACAAAATGCCTGAAGTGGGGCTCGAACCCAGTACCTCTGGGTCACAGTACAATGCCTTTTTTTATACCACTCGGCTATCTGTCCCTATGTGGTAATTAGCGAGTGTGTAATTGTGTATGTGTGATTAAGTTAGTACTAATAATAGTAATTATGATAATGATAAGCAACAATATTTAGAAAGTATAATTATACTGCAATTTTGCCCCCCCCCCCCAAAAAAAATAAATTTTGAATGTGAATGCAGTCAGTGGTGATAATGACCTCGCTTAGTTTTGGCAAAACTTTACATAGAAATTATGGAATATGGGTGACCAGTGATGTGCGAAATACGCTGTCTCCGATGTGACATTAGCAACACCTGCAATTAATGAACTTGAGTTCAAAGGATTTACTTCAAGGATCAAAACATAGGTGTGAAGCAATCAGTGTGTGGTGTGAAACTCTGGGGCTCCGTACTTTGTGAGAGTAGTCTCGAGTGCTATGGAATTTCAGATCTACTCGTGAATGGCCTAGTATTAGACAAAGGGAATTTTCCGAGGGAGAAGCAATTGGTTAAGGATTCAAAAACAACACAAAACACACACACAAAAGACCTCCCCTCCCCCCTGGTACCCCCCTGGTACCCCCGCCCCCAAAATAAAAACCAAAACACCAGACACACAAACAAACAAACAAACAAAACACCAGCAAGATAAAACACAACCGAACAGACAAACAACGAATTTGGCTCCACATTTTGCTCCTTTTAAATCTTGTACTATAAAGCAAGTAAGTGTGTTATTTATGAGTGAGACAGAACTGTGTACCAGCTGTACCAACAGCTTTAGTTGCCGTGCAGAGATTTATTTACACACAAGGACAACTAATAAAATTAAGCTCAAAAAAAACTCCCAAAATCTCAACACAGCAAGCGCTTTAAGTAAGAGGCATTTCAGTCGCGTGTCATTTCAGGTGTAAAATTCCTAAAGTGAAAAAGCCAATTGAAAAGTTACAAAAAGTGTAAGGGTAATTACAAGAGAACTACGACATAATGAAATAGTGCACCTGCGATGCGATAATAGAAAATGCGAGTTTGGTTCTAGTTTTTATACTGAAACCAAAAATAATAACAACGGCAGCGACGATGACAAGAAGAAAGATTAACGTATGAAAAGATCTAAAAAACGAGAAACCGTAGCTATTTAGCATCGCTCACCCTTACCTCGCCGCTAACAAATAAAACAAGCTGTGAAAATCGTGGTAAACAGACAAGCGCCCCATCATCAGAAAACGGACGGAAAGTTATCTGACCTACATGGGCAAGCCATGTATTGAATGGTTGTATGTATTGTTTAGTCTGGACACGACTAAATTGCAGAACAAACCATATCAGCTCTCCTTCACACTCTCCCTTACCCCCACCCTTCCCCGTTCCTTCAAAAAATACTCCTTTCGTCTTGATGGTTTCCTTTTCTGGCCTAAAGCTTCCTTCTTTATAAAGCAAATACATCACATAGGATCACTTTTGAAAATCCACAAATAATCAATTCCCAGGACTCTTGGGGGACGAGGAGCGAGTGATTAAGAGCTCATTGTACTATATTGAGTTCAGACCGCACTTCACTCTGCATTTTCTCTTTCTTTTTCTCTTTCTTTTTGTTTTACCCGTGGCAAGTATATTTGTCTTTTTGCTCACTTAAGGCATGGGTGACTCCAGGTTGTATCGACAGTAAGACCGATAACGGTCTACTCAGTTCCTTTCTCTGAAGAAGTAGAATTCCCGGTGTGACGTTTTCAGAGCCCGCGCGGGCGACACTAATCTAACTGTTCTCAGGGTTTTCTTTGTCGGTTAATTATCCTGAAAAAACAGGCTTATGTTATTTACGTCATTTTCATATTGAAAACATCGTGCTGCTTACTATCGCTGGTGTTGACAAAGTCTGATTACATCAGAAAATTCGTTTCTTTGTACAGCTCATCAAATCATTGGCGACTATGAACCGATCGATCTTTGTTGACGATGGAAGCGTTGTATGGATGGCGTTTGGCCTCTACCTACCAGCCACCTCCACGCCACGTGAACACCACATAAAAAAACCCACAACCACATCTGCAAAGGTAGGCAAAGGCGACATTTTCTTCCGCTGTCGAGCCATCGTCTGGCAGATCCACAGCCACAGATGGGCTTTCCGGCCTGTCCGTCTTTTTGGCTCGGACCACGAAAGGGATGATGAGAGATGGCGATGATGGTGAGGATGAGAACACTGGCGAGGCGTTGGGGTTGAGTTAATTTCTCGATTATCTCTCTGATGAAGAGCGACTGGTTGAACTGACAGTGCGTCTCATTATTTGTCATCAATATCCTGGTTTGAAAAACAGGAATACGCTTTTATATTTTTTTTATGGGAAGGGAATGAATGTTATAGGTAATATAATATAATGATTGGAAGTGAATAGAGATACCAATAAGATAAGATACGATACTGACTAGACAAAAAATGATGTAATTAGTGAAATAAATTAGATAATTTGACAAAAATGAATAAGATAAGATAAGACAAGATCAAACAAATAAGATAAGTTTATATAATGGTATAAGATCAAGACATAATACGGGGAATGAGTCAACTAAGAAAATATTAAGACCAGGTGCAGAAGATAAGACAATATGAGATGAGATAGATAACGTAAAAATACATAATATAATAAAACAGATAAAATACAATCTGAACTATGAAACATATTCTTTGATTTCACGAAAGTGGCTATACTATCGGGAGACCTATAATCAATCACAGCCGCATATACTTTCCGTTA
>JAXRKP010000845.1:5000-17500 GCA_037039925.1 Doris montereyensis
CAAATACATATACACTACAACGAACACATATACTAAAACAAATGCATATACACTACAACAAACAAACATACTAATAATGATAAATATTTCTTATTTAGCGCCCCTAGTCCGATATATATCAAGCTCAGTGCGTTCAAATATGCATAGTATATTATTCTCCCACACCAACGCAATATACACGCTACACATAACAAATATATAGTTAAAGCATAGGATGATAAAAGACAGTTGACATCATTTAACTACATGTATGACAGCAGTGAGATATTATAAAGCTGTGCGGGTTTTATGGCTGTGTCGAATACGGGTGGGTTTATCAGGCACTACAACAAACGCACAGACACTTCAAAAAACGTATACATTAATAGTCAAAGAGGACAGCCAAAACTACAACAGACACAAAGACACAACGCCAAACGTACAGACACAACAAACAAACAAAACAGAGACACCACAACGGGACACAAAGACACCAAACGTACAGACACAACAAACAAACAGAACAGAGACACCACAACGGACACAAAGACACCAAACGTACGCAACGACTACAACAAACCGGCTTTCACCACACCAAGATGAAACACATCACAAAAAACACACAGACATCACAAAGATCACTCATTACATCAAACAAATAGACATCACATTAAACACACTGACATCAGCAAAGATCACTCACTACATCGATCAAACACATAGACAGCACACAAAACACACTGACATCACAAACATCACTCACTACATCAAACACATAGACAGCACACAAAACACACTGACATCACAACAATCACAAACACATAGACAGCACACAAAACACACAGACATCACAAAGATCACTTACTACATCAAACACATAGACAGCAACACAAACACACTGACATCACAAACATCACTCACTACATCAAACACATAGACAGCAACAAAACACACTGACATCACAAACATCACTCACTACATCAAACACATAGACAGCACACAAAACACACAGACATCACAAAGATCATTCACTACATCAAACACATAGACAGCACACAAAACACACTGACATCACAACAATCACAAAACACATAGACATCACACAAAACACACAGACATCACAAAGATCAGCCACTACATCAAACACACATAGACAGCACACAAAAACACACAGACATCACAAACATCACTCACTACATCAAACACATAGACAGCACACACAAAACACACAGACATCACAAACATCACTCACTACATCAAACACATAGACAGCACACAAAACACACAGACATCACAAAGATCACTCACTACATCAAACACATAGACAGCACACAAAACACACAGACATCACAAAGATCACTTACTACATCAAACACATAGACAGCACACAAAAACACACTGACATCACAAACATCACTCACTACATCAAACACATAGACAGCACACAAAACACACTGACATCACAAATATCAGCCACTACATCAAACACATAGACAGCACACAAAACACACAGACATCACAAAGATCACTCACTACATACATCAAACACATAGACAGCACACAAAACACACTGACATCACAACAATCACAAACACATAGACAGCACACAAAACACACAGACATCACAAAGATCAGCCACTACATCAAACACATAGACAGCACACAAAACACACTGACATCACAAAGATCACTCATACATCAAACACATAGACAGCACACCAAACACACAGACATCACAACAATCACAAACACATAGACACCAGACCAAACACACAAACATCACAACAATCACAAACACATAAATACCAGACACAAACACACAAACATCACAACAATCACAAACACATAGACACCAGACCAAATAGCAAACATCACAACTAATCACAAACACATAGACACCACACTAAACACACAGACATCACAACAATCAAACACATAGACAATCACACAAAACACTCAAAGATCATAACACTAAAACACATAGACACCAGACCAAACACACAGACATGTTTCAATCACAAACACATAGACACCAGACCAAACACAAACATCACAACTTCTCAAACACATAAATACACCACAGTACAAACATCACAACATCACAAAACACATAGACACCAGACCAAACACACAAACATCACAAAGACATCACTACATCAAACACATAGACAGCACACTAAACACACAGGCATCACAACAATTTTTCCCAAATCAAACACATAGACAATCACACACAAAACACAAAGACATAACACTAAATACACATAGACCACACAAACACAATGCTTCACGGAAAGCACAGGCACGACACCAAATACACATACACTTCTCTAAAGACATAAATACCACAGTAAATACATACATATCACACCAAATACACATATACAACATCAAATACAAAGACATCACACCATATACACATATACAACATCAAATACAAAGACATCACACCATATACACATATACCACATCAAATACAAAGACATCACACCATATACAACATCAAATACAAAGACATCAATATACACATATACAACATCAAATACAAAGACATCACATATATACACATATACAACATCAAATACAAAGACATCACACCATATACACATATACAACATCAAATACAAAGACATCACACCATATACACATATGCCACATCAAATACATAGACATCACAACATATACACATATACAACATCAAATACAAAAATATCACAACATATACACATATACAAATCAAATACAAAGACATCACACCTAATACACATATACCAAATCAAATACAAAGATATCACAACATATACACATATAAGAATCAAATACAAAAATATCACAACAAATACACATACACCAATCAAATACAAAAATATCACAACATATACACATATACCATACCAAATACAAAGACATCACACCAAATACATAGACACCATACCAAACACATATACACCATACCAAATACATAGACACCACATGAAATATACACCATACCAAATACATAGACACCACATGAAATACATAGACACCATACCAAATACATAGACACCACATGAAATACATATACACCATACCAAATACATAGACGCCACATGAAATACATAGACACCATACCAAATACATAGACACCACACCAAATACATAGACACCATACCAAATACATAGACACCATACCAAATACATAGACACCACATGAAATACATATACACCATACCAAATACATATACACCATACCAAATACATAGACACCATACCAAATACATAGACACCATACCAAATACATAGACACCCATACCAAATACATAGACACCATACCAAATACATAGACACCACATGAAATACATAGACACCATACCAAATACATAGACACCACATCAAATACATAGACACCATACCAAATACATAGACACCACATGAAATACATAGACACCATACCAAATACATAGACACCACATCAAATACATAGACACCATACCAAATACATAGACACCATACCAAATACAAAGACACCATACCAAATACATAGACACCATGAAATACATAGACACCATACCAAATACATATACACCATACCAAATACATAGACACCATACCAAATACATATACACCATACCAAATACATATACACCATACCAAATACATAGACACCATACCAAATACATAGACACCATACCAAATACATATACATCATACCAAATACATAGACACCATACCAAATACATATACATCATACCAAATACATAGACACCATACCAAATACATAGACACCATACCAAATACATATACACCATACCAAATACATAGACATCATACCAAATACATAGACATCATACAAATACATAGAAATACATACAATACACCATACCAAATACATAGACATCATACCAAATACATAGACACCATACCAAATACATAGACACCATACCAAATACATAGACACCATACCAAATACATAGACACCATACCAAATACATAGACACCACATGAAATACATAGACACCATACCAAATACATAGACACCATACCAAATACATAGACACACATGAAATACATAGACACCATACCAAATACATAGACACCACATTAAATACATAGACACCATATGAAATACATAGACACCATACCAAATACATAGACACCATACCAAATACATAGACACCACATGAAATACATAGACACCATACCAAATACATAGACACCATACCAAATACATAGACACCATACCAAATACATAGAAATACATAGACACCATACCAAATACATAGACACCATACCAAATACATAGACACCATACCATAGACACCATACCAAATACATAGACACCATACCAAATACATAGACACCATACCAAATACATAGACACCATACCAAATACATAGACACCATACCAAATACATAGACACCATACCAAATACATAGACACCATACCAAATACATAGACACCATACCAAATACATAGACACCATACCAAATACATAGACACCATACCAAATACATAAACACCATAAACACCAAATACATAGACACCATAGACACCATACCAAATACATAGACACCACATGAAATACATAGACACCATACTAAATACATAGACACCATACCAAATACATAGACACCATACCAAATACATAGACACCATACCAAATACATAGACACCATACCAAATACATAGACACCATACCAAATACATAGACACCATACCAAATACATAGACACCATACCAAATACATAGACACCATACCAAATACATAGACACCATACCAAATACATAGACACCATACCAAATACATAGACACCACACCAAATACATAGACACCACATGAAATACATAGACACCACATCAAATGCATAAACACTATACCAAATAAAATACATAGACACCACACAAAACACACACAACAGCAAATACTCACAATACCAATCTCACGCAAGTTAAACACACACACCACCCTGAACTGACAAATATACCAAACACACACACAACACCTAACACACAGAACACCAAACACGCACAACACCAAACATACACAACACCAAACACGTACACACCATCAAACACACACAACCCTAAACACACACAATACCAACACACACAGCACCAAACACACACTACACCGAGCACACACAGACACACCAAACTGACAAATAGCACAACAAACGCACACAACACCAAACACACAAAGACACACCAAATTGACAGACATCACATCAGTCAGACACCACCACAAATACACACAGACACAACAAAGTGACAGACAACACACTAAAAACACACAATGCCAAACAAACACAATACCAATCGGAACACGCCAACAGCCACAAAAACCAACACGTTGTGTCAATGATTAAATCAATGCACTTACCTTTAGCAGAAAACAACACGTTGTGTCAATGATTAAATCAATGCACTTTAGCAGAAAACAACACGTTGTGTCAATGATTAAATCAATGCACTTACCTTTAGAGAAAACAACACGTTGTGTCAATGATTAAATGCACTTACTTTAGCAGGAAAAACAACACGTTGTGTCAATGATTAAATAGCACTTACCTTTAGCAGGAAACAACACGTTGTGTCAATGATTAAATGCACTTACCTTTAGCAGAAAACAACACGTTGTGTCAATGATTCAATCAATGAACTTACCTTTAGCAGAAAACAAACTCAGTCTAAAACAGCACAGGATCTGGATTGTTTTAAAATGTATCTCCCAGGCTGTCTCTCTGCCTCTGTCACTGTCTCTGTCTGTGTGTGTGTGTGTGTGTGTGTGTGTGTGTTTGCTCTCTCTCTCTCTCTCTCTCTCTCTCTCTCTCTCTCTCTCTCTCTCTCTCTCTCTCTCTCTCTCTCTCTCTCTCTCTCTCTCTCTCTCTCTCTCTCTCTCTCTCATCAATTTGATTGCAACTACTTGATATCGGTATCGCCAATAAATTCCAAACACTGACAGCCAGCTGCTGGAGATCGGAGGTAGATTGTGTGGGGTGGGGGGAGTACGAGAGAGGGGGTGGGAAGAGGAGACCCACAAATAAAGCAAAACTCAAACCAAACTCAAACCAAAGTCCAAAAAACTGATAATAACTAATGATGATATAAACTGATAATAACGAATGATGATAAAAACTGATCATTACTAATGATGATAAAGCAGAACAGTTTAAATCCAGCACGATGTTATTTGTAGCCCAGTTCGTTAGTCAGCAAGTTACAACTCAAATGACAGGTGATATCCCGAGGAAAAAGATCGCCGCAACAGAATTTAACTTAAGTCAGCTATACCACCACCACCACTACCACCATCACCACAACCACTACAACCATCATCATAATAATAATGAATAATAAAGAAAACATTTATATTGCTAAGAACACAATAATAATATGTATAAACTTAGGACGAAGACACTTGAAGAAATATAAATATAAGTTCAATGAAACGCTTATCTATACCGATGCATATTGATGCGCATTTTGCACATATGCAAATAAACAGACACCACAGTAAATAGACAGACACCACAGCAAATAGACAGAAACCACAACAAATAGACAGATACCACAGCAAATAGACAGATACAACACCAATTACACAGAAACCATTCCCAATAGATAGACACGACACTAAATAGACATACACCACAGAAAGAGACACACACTAATCCAAACAGACAAACACAACCACAAATAGACAAATACACCACACCAATCACACAGACACTGTCCGAAATAGACAGTCACCGTACCAATCATAAACACACTACGCCAAATAGACAGACAACACACCAAAGCGACAGACACCAAACCAGACAGACAAACATCACACCAATTAAACAAACATTATACCAAATAAAAAGACACTACACTAAATATACAAATACCAAATAGACAGACACCACAGACAGACACCTTACCAATGACACGGACACCACATCAAATAGACAGACACCTTACCAATGACACGGACACCACACCAAATAGACAGACACCTTACCAATGACACGGACACCACACCAAATAGACATACACCACATAAATTTGGCAAACACGTCATCAAATAGACAGACACCACTTCAAATATACAGACATCACACGAAATAGACAGACGCCACTACAAACAGACAGACACCCCATCAAATAGACAGACACCACTTCAAATATACAGACACAACACCAAATAGACAGACGCCACTACAAATAGACAGACACCCCATCAAATAGACAGACCACTTATCAAGTATGCAGACACCACACCAAATATGCAGACACAACACCAAATAGACATACGCCACTACAAATAAACAGACACCAATACAAATAGACAGACACCACTACAACTAGACAGACAACATCACAAATAGACAGACACCACTACAAATAGACAGACACCACTACAAATAGACAGACACCACTACAAATAGACAGACACCACACCAAATATGCAGACACCACTACAAATAGACAAAACAGACACCACTACAAATAAACAGACACCAATACAAATAGACAGACAACTACAAATAGACAGACACCACTACAAATAGACAGACACCACACCAAATATACAGCACTACAAATAGACAAACACCACTACAAATAGACATACAAATAGACACCACTACAAATAGACAATACACCACTACAAATAGACAGACAGACACCACTACAAATAGACATACACCACAACAAATAGACAGACACCACTACAAATAGACATACACCATTACAAATAGACATACAGCATACGAAACAGGCTGACACACGGCCAAACAAAAAGATAATTGATGGCAAGCGAGGGGCGTGTTTGAGTACGTGTGTGTGTGTGTGTATGTGTGTGTGTGTATGTGTGTGTATGTGTGTGTGTATGTGTGTGTATGTTTTGTGTATGTGTGTGTGTGCGTGTATGTGTGTGTACGTGTTCCTGAATAAGAGGAAACATGTGGAAAGGTCGAGGGAGAAATGTCGACGAGATTCAATCTTTGTTATCAGTCGAAATAGTATGGGACGATTTAAATCTAAAGCTTGTAACCTGATAACTATGTTATTATCTAAACATTTATGTTTGTACTTTTATATAAAATAATGCACTGGGTTTTTTTCTGTAAGCTATATAATATTGTAAGAAATTATACATATCTAGAAATGCTATTTAGATAAAAACAGACATCTGTTTATCTTCTGAAGGCATGATTTTAAACAAAATTCTTCATGGGGATATATTGTTATAAGATTTGATGCTTATCCATTATTTAATAATGGATGTGTCTGTGATGATGTTAATACATTATTTACCAATTGACGTATCTGTGATGATGTTAATACATTATTTAACAATGGGTGTATCTGTGGTGATGTTAACCCATTATTTAATAATGGTTGTATCTGTGGTGATGTTAACCCATTATTTAATAATGGTTGTATCTGGTGTGACGTTAACCCATTATTTAATAATTATCGTATCTGTGGTGACGTTAACTCATTATTTAATAATGGTTGTATCTGTGGTGATGTTAACTCATTATTTAATAATGGTTGTATCTGTGGTGATGTTAACCCATTATTTAATAATGGTTGTATCTGTGGTGATGTTAACTCATTATTTAATAATGGTTGTATCTGTGGTGATGTTAACCCATTATTTAATAGTGGATAGCCTGTCATGATGTCAACCCCTTTTTCTTATCAGCTTCCGCTCTGCTTTTCTTTCAGATGCCTGATATGATCTTTTCTACATGATGCCCTGTCATGGCTTTTTCTGTTTCCTTCCAAAAAAAAAATAATTTCTATGCTTTAATGCCTCTTTCATATCTTCTCACTTTCTTCGAGGTCTGCCTTTTGGTATTTTACCTTGGGATTTAGCCCTGTATACTGATTTAGCTATCCTGTTGTCATTCAATCTGCTTACATGCCAAAACCATCTCAATTGATTTGTTTCTATCTTAGCTTTTATGCCATCTTCTTTGGTTTAATCTTTATTGTGTTTCTGATTTTGTCTCTTTTAGTTTTACCTACTAATTCCTAGATATTTCATTTCGATGTTAACCCATTATTTTATGATGGATGTTACTGAAATGATGTTATCCTATATTTATTAATGGATGTATCTGTGGGATTGTGTTAACCATTTATTTACTCAAAGCTGTATCTGTTTTTTTGGTTGTCCGTTATTTACCAATTGATGTATCTGTGATGATATTATTCCATTATTTACCAAATAATGTATCTGTGATGATATTATCCCATTATTTACCAATTGATCTATCTGTGATCATATTACCCCATTATTCACCAATTAATATATCTGTGATGATATTATCCCATTATTTACCAATTAATGTATCTGTGATGACATTATCCCATTATTTACCAATTAATGTATCTGTGATGATAGTATCCCATTATTTACCAATTGATTTATCTGGGATCATATTATCCCATTATTTAGCAATTGATCTATGTGATCATATTATCCCATTATTTACCAATTGATGTATCTGTGATCATATTATCCCATTATTTACCAATTGATCTATCTGTGATGATATTATCCCATTATTTACCAATTGATGTATCTGTGATGATATTATCCCATTATTTACCAATTGGTGTATCTGTGATGATATTATCCCATGATTTACTTATTGGATATATCTGTGATGTGCTAACCCATTGTTTACTTATGGGTGTATCAAGAAGATGGTGTTAATCCTTGATTCATTAATGGATGTATAACTTGATTCATTAATGGATGACTGTATTAATCCATTATTTACTCATGGATATATATGTGATTATGTTAAGTCATTATTTACTCATGGATATTTATGTGATCATGTTAACTAATTATTTAGTCATGAATATATATGTGATTATGTTAACTCATTATTTACTCATGGATATTATGTGATTATGTTAACTAATTATTTAGTCATGAATATATATGTGATTATGTCAACTCATTATTTACTTAAGGATATATATGTGATTATGTTCCTCACTATTTACTTATCGATGTACATGTGATGATATTAATTCATTATTTACTTATGGAACTATTTGTGATTGTCTTAACTCATTATTTAATGTGGATGTATCATTATTTGTCTTAATCAATTATTTAATGTGGATGTATCTCTGATTGTCTTAACCCATTATTTAATGTGGATGTATCTCTGATTGTCTTAACCCATTATTTAAAGTGGATGTATCTCTGATTGTCTTAACCCATTATTTAATGTGGATGTATCTCTGATTGTCTTAACCCATTATTTAATGTGGATGTATCTCTGATTGTGTTAACCCATGATTTAATGTGGATGTAACTCTCATTGTCTTAACCCATTATTTAATGTGGATGTATTTCTGATTTGTTAACCCATTATTTAATGTGGATGTATCTCTGACTGTGTTAAACAGTTATTTAATGTGGATGTATGTCTGATTGTGTTAACACATAATTTGATGTGGATGTATCTCTGATTTTGTTAACCACTTATTTAATGTGGATGTATCTCTGATTGTGTTAAACAATTATTTAAACTGGATGTATCTCTGCTTGTGTTAACCCATTATTTAATGTGGATGTATCTCTGATTGTGTTAAACAATTATTTAAAGTGGATGTATCTCTGATTGTGTTAACCCATTATTTAATGTGGATGTATCTCTGATGTGGATGTATGTATCTCTGCATTGTGTTAACTCATTATTTAATGTGGATGTATCTCTGATTGTGTTAAACAATTATTTAATGTGGATGTATCTCTGATTGTGTTAACCCATTATTTAATGTGGATGTATCTCTGATTGTGTTAAACAATTATTTAATGTGGATGTATCTCTGATTGTGTTAAACAATTATTTAATGTGGATGTATCTCTGATTGTGTTAACCAATTATTTAATGTGGATGTATCTCTGATTGTGTTAAACTTAATGTGGATGTATCTCTGCTTGTTTTAACCATTATTTAATGTGGATGTATCTCTGATTGTGTTAAACAATTATTTAATGTGGATGTATCTCTGATTGTGTTAAACAATTATTTAATGTGGATGTATCTCTGATTGTGTTAACTCATTATTTAATGTGGATGTATCTCTGATTGTGTTAAACAATTATTTAATGTGGATGTATCTCTGATTGTCTTAACTCATTATTTAATGTGGATGTATCTCTGATTGTGTTAACCAATTATTTAATGTGGATGTATCTCTGATTGTGTTAAACAATTATTTAATATCTGATTGTGTTAAACAATTATTTAAAGTGGATGTATATCTGATTGTGTTCAACAATTATTTAATGTGGATGTATGTCTGTTTGTGTTAAACAATTATTTAATGTGGATGTATCTCTGATTGTGTTAACCCATTATTTAATGTGGATGTATCTCTGATTGTGTTAAACAATTATTTAATGTAGATGTATCTCTGATTGTGTGAACCCATTATTTAATGTGGATATATCTCCCATTGTGTCAACCCATTATTTAATGTGGATGTATCGTTGATTGTGTTACCAATTATTTAATGTGGATATATCTCTGATTGTGTCAACCCATTGCTTAATGTGGATGTATCTCTGATTGTGTTAACCCATTATTTAATGTGGATGTATCTCTGATTGTGTTAACCCATTATTTAATGTGGATGTATGTCTGCTTGTGTTAACCAATTATTTAATGTGGATGTATCTCTGATTGTGTTAACCAATTATTTAATGTCGATGTATGTCTGTTTGTGTTAACCAATTATTTAATGTGGATGTATCTCTGATTGTGTTAACCAATCATTTAATATGTATCTCTGATTGTGTTAACCCATTATTTGCCAATGCATGCATCTGTTGTGGATTCATCCCATTATTTACTCATGGTTGTATCTGTTATGGCATTGTCCCTCTATTAACTCATGGATGTATCTGTTATGGCATTGTCCCTCTATTAACTTATGGATGTATCTGTTATGGCATTGTCCCTCTATTAACTTATGGATGTATCTGTTATGGCATTATCCCTCTATTTACTCATGGATGTATCTGTTATGGTGTTAACACTCTATTTATCCATGGATGTATCTGTTATGCCATTATTCCTCTATTTACTCAGGGATGTATCTGTTATGGTGTTAACACTCTATTTACACATGGATGTATCTGTTATGGCATTATCCTCTATTAACTCATGGGTGTATCTGTTATGGCATTATCCCTCTATTTACTCATGGATGTATCTGTTATGGTGTTAACACTCTATTTACACATGGATGTATCTGTTATGGTGTTAACACTCTATTTATACATTGATGTATCTGTTATGGTGTTAACACTCTATTTACTCATGGATGTATCTGTTATGGCATTATCCCTCTATTTACTCATGGATGTATCTGTTATGGCATTGTCCTCTAATAACTTATGGATATATCTGTTATGGTGTTAACACTCTATTTACTCATGGATGTATCTGTTATGGTGTTAACACTCTATTTACTCAAGGATGTATCTGTTATGGTGTAACACAATATTTACTTA
>JAXRKP010000845.1:22500-75000 GCA_037039925.1 Doris montereyensis
GGATATCACTACTTAGCGTACCAGGAAAAGTGTATGCCAGGAAACTGGAAATGAGATTATGGAAAAGAGTAGAGGATCAGATTGAAGAGCATCAGAGTGGATTTAGACCAGAAGAAGTGTACAAGACCACATATTTACAATTAGACAAATAATAGAAACATTCCTTGAGAGAAACATTGACTTGCACCTGTGTTTTATTGACTTAGAAAAGGCAGTTGACACTGTGAGGAGGGACAAACTATGACATTCCTTAAAACAACACAATATAGAGCAAAATTTAATAGAAGCCATTAAAAGTTTTTACGACTAACCAACATGTGTAGTGAGAAGAGTAAGACAGGGTTGTATCCTAAGTCCTCTTTTGTTTATCACATTTATGGATTCAGTCGCAAAAGCATCCTCAAAAATTAAGAAAATCTATTTAGGTATGTGGAAGCTCAAACCAGTAATGTATCAATGCTTTCATTTGCCGATGATTAAGTTATGTTTGAAAACTCAGAAAGGGACCTTCAGTCGAATATCAACATTATGAACAATGAACTAAATAAAAAAGGAATGAGAGTAAATACAAAGAAAACCAAAACAAACATAGATCTAGATCTAGTAACTAGCGAAGCTAAAAGACAAAATCTTAAATTGGGCAGGGAGAATTTAGAACAAGTTCAAAGCTACACTTACTTAGGAGTAATGATTAACTCAGAGGGAAAACTAAGAGAAGAAATCAGCCAGAGAATCCAAAAAGGCAAGTGCAATATATAACCATCTAGGAAAGGCGTTTGTAGGTAAGCAAGAACTGTCAACAAAAACCAAAATGGCAGTATACAACACAGTTTATTGTCCTACTCTCCTATATGGCAGTGAAACCTGGACCTTAGACAGTAGGGAATACAGTAGGGTACATGCTGCTGAAATGAAATACCTAAGAAGAGTAGTAGGGACAATTAAAAGAGACAAAACCAGAAACACAACAATAAGAGATCAAACCAAAGCAGATGGCATAAAAACTAAAGATAGAAACAAATCAATTGAGATGATTGGGGCATGTAAACAAAATGAATGACAATAGAATAGCTAAATCAGTATGCAGTGCTAAAGACCAGACAAAAGACCAAAAGGCAGACCTCGGATAAAGTGGGAAGAAGATATAAAAGAGGCATTGAAGCATAGAAAGTTAACTTTTTTGGAAGGAAACAGAAAATGTCAGGACAGTGCATCCTTGAAAAAGATAATCTCGGGCATCTGAACCCATACACCAAAAGGTAGAATGGAAACTGATAAAGAAAGAAAGGAAAAACTATACTTTATAGAGACCAAGTTGGTTTCGGTATCTATAGCTTCAAGAATCACATGTGACATTACGTTATGGCTTAGTAAGGAAGAAGTTCAGATAATTTAACGTTTATGCAAGTACACATTTGCAATTGATGGAAGGAAGAATTGTGTGTTAGAGTTAAATGAGCGTATGGCTTAGGAGACCCAATGTTGGACTATACCATCAGCAGTGGGAATGTGTGTGTTATATCAGTGTATTACACAAAGAACACAACATTGGACAATGCCAATGGGAATTGTGTGTTATATCAGTGTCTTACACAGGAACACAACATTGGACAATGCCAATGGGAATTGTGTGTTATATCAGTGTCTTACAAAGAACACAACATTGGACACAATGGAAGGTGTGTTATATCAGTGTCTTACACAAAGAACACAACATTGGACAATGTCAATGGGAATTGTGTGTTATATCAGTGTCTTACACAGGACACAATATTGGACAATGCCAATGGGAATTGTGTGTTATATCACTGTCTTACACAGGGAACACAATATTGGACAATGCCAATGGGAATTGTGTGTTATATCAGTGTCTTACACAGGGAACACAATATTGGACAATGCCAATGGGAAGTGTGTGTTATATCAGTGTCTTACACAAAGAACACAATATTGGACAATGCCAATGGGAATTGTGTGTTATATCACTGTCTTACACAAGAACACAACATTGGACAATGCCAATGGGAATTGTGTGTTATATCAGTGTCTTACACAAAGAACACAACATTGGACAATGTCAATGGGAATTGTGTGTTATATCAGTGTCTTACACAAAGAACACAATATTGGACAATGCCACAGGGACATGTGTGTTATATCAATGTATCCCCCAAGCAACTCTTCCAGAAATGGAAATTTCAGAAAATAAAGAAAATACGTAAAAGATCGATACGATACTACGCGAATCTAAACTATTGTTTATTGTTCTACACATAAAGGAATCGATACTCTCTCTCTCTCTCTCTCTCTCTCTCTCTCTCTCTCTCTCTCTCTCTCTCTCTCTCTCTCTCTCTCTCTCTCTCTCTCTCTCTCTCTCTCTCTCTCTCTCTCTCTCTCTCTCTCTCTCTCTCTCTCTCTCTCTCTCTCTCTCTCTCTCTCTCTCTCTCTCTCTCTCTCTCTCTCTCTGCTCTCTCTCTCTATATATATATATCTATCTATCTATCTATCTATCTATCTATCTCGCTATCCAGTAGTGCAATGTTATGATATCAATATGAAGGGAATGAACTGCTCCCCCCAGTAGTGGAATCAACGAGATTTGTCACAGTTGTGGTAAAAATGCCTTCCTCAGGAATCCCCCCCCCCTTTAAGCGGACCGGGGTCTTAGGTGGCAGGATGTTAGGCGACTACTATTGTACTTGGGAGTCACCCTGTCATGTCACAAGACAGCACATACTCAGCACCAATTCGGATAAGGATTGCTACAGCCACATCAGCGATCGCCATATTGAACAGTGTGTAGAAGAACACCATCCACTTCCGGTCAAAACTCAAGCTCATCAGGTCATTGTTGATATCAATCTTGCTTATATATATATATATATATATATATATATATATATATATATATATATATATATATATATGTATTGGATGTGAGACATGGACATTCAAAGCTGACGAGGAGAGACGAAGACAGGCTCTCAAGACAGAGTGCCTGAAGAGACGACTGGGGAGAGGCGAACAAAAGTACCTGTAGAGACTGCTCCCATTTCGTACAGAGAGCACACAATTAACAATTATTTATGGAGCAAGTTGACTGACCTTCCAGGCCTTCATGAACCTACCCAGTGGCCTCATTTAGACGACGTAAACTGGCATGGTTTGATCAGCCTCTTAAAACGACATTACCAGGCACGGTTGAGGAGGACGAAGATGTGGAAGGGAGCGCAACAGTTGGTCTGACAACATCAATTCAAAGAATGGACAAGAAATAACCCTCCGAGTATTTTATGGACCGCTGCGAGACAGAACCGCCTGGTAGTACAGGATGACTGCTTCTTGTACCCTCAAATCCCCCCCCCCGACGACTGACGTTGAGGATGTCGGCTTCTTGTACCCTCAAGTGCCCCCCCCCACGACTGACGTAGAGATGTCAGCTTCTTGTACCCCCAACCCACCCACGCCCCCCCCCGACGACTGACGTAGAGGATGTCGGCTTCCTTGTACCACCACCAACCGACCCTCCCCCCCCCGACGACTGATGTAGAGGTTGTCGGCTTCATAACCAACCCACGCCCTCCCCAACCGTAGAAGGATGTCCTTCTTGTACCACCCCCCCGCCCCCGACGACTGACGTAGAGGATGTCAGCTTCTTGTACCACCAACAACCACCACCCCCCCCCGACGACTGACGTAGAGGATGTCAGCTTCTTGTACCACCCACCCCCTCCCCCGACGACTGACGTAGAGGATGTCAGCTTCTTGTACCCTCAAATCCCCCTCCCCCCCGACGACTGACATAGAGGATGTCGGCTTCTTGTACCCTCAAGTGCCCCCCCACGACTGACGTAGAGATGTCAGCTTCTTGTACCCCCTAACCCACCCAAGCCCCCACCTGACGACTGACGTAGAGGATGTCGGCTTCTTGTACCACCCACCCCCCTCCCCCCCCGACGACTGACGTAGAGGTTGTCGGCTTCTTGTACCCCTAACCCACCCACGCCCCCCACCTGACGACTGACGTAGAGATGTCAGCTTCTTGACCACCTATCCCACCCACGCCCCCACCTGACGACTGACGTAGAGATGTCGACTTCTTGTACCCCTAACCCACCCCGTCCCCCCACCTGACGACTGACGTAGAGATGTCACCTTCTTGTACCACCACCAACCCACCCCCCCCCCCCGACGACTGACGTAGAGGATGTCGGCTTTTTGTACCCCCCCCCCCCCCGACCACCCCCCCGACGACTGACGTAGAGGATGTCGGCTTTTTTGTACCCTCAAATCCCCCCCCCCGACGATTGACGTAGAGGATGTCGGCTTTTGTACCTCAAATCCCCCCGACGACTGACGTAGAGGATGTCGGCTTTTTGTACCCTCAAATCCCCCCCCCGACGACTGACGTAGAGGATTTCGGCTTTTTGCACCCTCAAGTCCCCCCCCCACCCTCCCCCTCCCCCCGACAACTGACCTAGAGGATGTCGACTTCTTATACCCCTCCAGTACCCCCTCTCTCCCCTCTACGATTGTACCCTCAAGTCCCCCCCTCCCCCCGACGACTGACGCAGTCATGAGACTGAGGTGAGGTGAGGTGAAACGAAGGCAGTAAGTACCCCAAGTCATTATTCATAAATAATAATGTTAAAACAAAAGCAATGTACCTACTGCTACCATTTCTACTCTTGCTGATAATCGTTCTAACACTGTGTAAATAAAAATGCCAACATTTGTTGTGATGATTATTATAATAAAAAAGAGAAGGAGAAGAAACAGAATGACCACTAGTAATGATAATAACAATAACTAGAAATAATAGAGTAGTAGTACATACCATTCTACGTGTTCCTATTTTTATAACTTATTGACTGGCGCCTAACAAGATTAATATATCATCTATTTTCTTTGTTTGAACTGAGTTAGATTGATCTACAGTCTCACATTCTACGCGAAAGTATTTATAGGATTTAAGGGGGAAATACGGTGATGCGAAAGTGTGTAATATTAAAAGCTACGACGGCCAATCTCGGGAATACATGGAACGAGCTAAACCCCCTGTAGTTTTACATTTTGATTCATAGTCATAAAATGTCATTTCGTATTTTGTGAAGTTTCGTTTTCAATTCTCAAATTCTCTAATAAATTATTAAATGTCTCAACGTTACTATAAGTTCAAATTCATTCTTTTTTGTTAGTTTCCCTATTTCTTTCAACTCGTTCGTTGGACAGGACATCTTCATCCAGAACTAAAGCCTAATACTACTAATAGTAATATAAATAGATCTAGATCAAGATACAGGAGATACACTATTTATTTTGTTTACAAGAGTGATATACATGTATATATAGAACTTCAATTATTAATTAGATTCTATGGGAACACAAAATAATCGGACTTGAGCAATCCAGATTTCTAAAGTTCGAATTGGTGAAAATGCAAGCACTTAAGAATAAGTAGATCTAACGTGCTGCTCTCGGGCTGACACTGACAGTGGCAAGTAAGTCGTGAAATGACACGCATGGGATGTCGAAGATGCCATAGCAACTAGTTTCTCTCAATTTTATGATGTATATCTAAATAAATCTAATCATATATATATATATATATTTATGTTGATTCACATGTTGAGATAGATAACATTTAAATATTTAAGTCAGAATGTACGTCTTCTGATGCCACTATGCAATGAATATTTTTCTTTCTTTCTTCTTTCTCTATCAGCTCCCTTTCCATCTTCCGGTGTATGGGTTTAGATGCTCGAAATGATCTTTCTCCAGGCTGCCCTGTCCTGACATTTGCTGTTTCCTTCCGTGAAAGTTAAATTTCTTTGCTTTAATGCCTCTTTTAAATTTTCTTCCTACTTTCTCCGAGGTCTGCCTTTTGGTCTTCCTCCTTGCGTTTTAGCACTGTATACTGATTTAATTTTTCTATTGTCATTCATTCTGGTAACATGCCCAAACAATCTCAGTTGATTCATTTCTATCTTAGTTTTTATGACATTTGCTTTAGTTTGACTTCTTTATTGTTGTGTTTCTGATTTTGTCTCTTTTAGTTTTCCCTACTACTCTTCTTAGATGTTTCATTTCGGTTGCCTGTACTCTACTGTATTCCCTACTGTCTAAGGTCTAGATTTCACTGCCATAGAGGAGAGTAGGACAATAAACTATGCTGTATACACTGCCATTTTCGTTTTTGTTGACAATTCTTGTTTACCTACAAATGCTTTTCCCAGATGGTTATATATTGCACTTGCCTTTTGAACGCTCTGGCTGATTTCTTCTCTTAGTTTCCCATCTGAGTTAATCATTACTCCTAGATAAATATAACTTTGAACTTGTTCTATATTCTCCCTGCCCAATTTAAGATTTCGTGTTTTAGCTTCGCTAGTTACTCGCATTGTTCTTGTTTTCTTTGCATCTACTTTCATTCCTCTTTTATTTAATTCATATTTCACAATGTTGATATTCGACTGGAGGTCCTTTTCTGATTTTCAAAACAGAACTAAATCATCGGCAAATGGAAGCTTTAATACATTTACTGGTTTGAGCTTCAACACACCTACATTCTTTTTCTTAATTTTTGAGGATGCCTTTACTTTGCGACTGAATCCATAAATGTGATAAACAAATTCTCAACAATGAATAGCACTAGTAAAAAAAAAAACGGCCATGCACAAGAGCTACCACCGATCTGGGAAAGCGCGCAATGCATCATTGGACAAATTGGCAGGAGGAGCTAAATGCCTCATTAAGTTTGTTCTGTCTTTATTAGTGGAGTTGTCACTTATTGTCATATATTTCGCCTAAGTAGTGAGTAGTGAGTTCTAAACGTTCTAACTTCCGGGTCACAGAGGTCGTCATTGTTTGTGAATCTCAAATTAGAGTGGATGCGAGTATTTTTTCTCAAATTAGTTTTCAGTATCGGTACACAATATCACCCCTCTCCTCCTTACTCCATCACCTCCTTATGAAATTAAGAGGGAAATAAGGGAGATCTTCAAAGCACTGTTATTGTTATTTCATGGCCTTGATGCATATTTTTTTAATTTAAAGATCCTAAGATGGAAACGAGTTTCTTTGTTATCTTCATATTCATAGAAAGGGTCAAGTACCAATGATTTGAACAGGGTTGTTTGGTTGCATTTTTGTGTACAGCTAGACAGCAATTTAGAAACCTTCACAATTACAAGGTAATTTCTGAAACTTGATGTATATTAGTTTTCATTTCTTTTTCAAGGATACAATCCATTTTATAGTCTGTCAAAGCTAAGACTCAATTGACTGGTCAGCCTCCCGAATGCGCAATCAACGATTCTTATGACTATAGTATTCGATTAAAAATATCGCGACAGCTCTAGACAGTTTTCTTCCTCATTTCCGTCTTTTCTTCTACTTTTATGACTGACTACATCCTCATTTTCTTGGCCCCGACACCTGTGTAAGTTTAATGATAATAGGCTATGCTTGGGGCAAGGGATTCTTATGTTTTGCTAGACAAGATTTTCAAGTTATTTTATAAAGATGTTCTTTGAATTAATTATCGATAACAAGAAAACGAGATTTTCGGTCTGCAGATAGTCTAGATCTACATTGATGTTATTGTATTTCGTATAGACTAGATATAGAATAGATCTAGAACCTGAATCTCTAGCTCTTGATCTAGAGCTGTTATTCTAGATCTTATATACTATTATTATTCTAGATCTAGATTTCAGATAGACCTGCTAGATTCTAGATCTAGATCTTAATATCTTGATCCAGATTTGGATCTAGAAGCTAGACAGATCTAGATTCTAGAATCTACTAATCTGCACATACTCTTATCAAATGTACCTGAGGCCCACTGAGGCTGTGGAATGAGCTGTGTTGTCACAGTTGTGTTCTTTTCTTTTAAACAGGCCTAGATCTAGCTCTAAGTTCTAGATCTAAAATCTATCCTATGGCTATAGAGCTAGAGTGGTGTAACGTCATCACGGCTATAACTTCAGTACAGCTGGTCAGTTCTGTTAAAAGTTCTCAAATTTCAATATAATATATATATATATATATAATTATATCAATAAAAGCTCTCATTCCGAGCCATGTTGTAAATAAGAATTGTTCTTATTCCCAACCGTCTGTTGGGAATATTTCTATTTGTTATTCCCAAACCAGTATTTTGTCAGTCGTGATCTCGCAGGAGTTTCGTTATAAGTGAGTGGAAGACTGAGACTAGTGAGAGTCATTTGTGATTATGTCATATTCACTTTCTTGGAACCCTCCAACTTAAAGACGAAAGGATTTCTACACTTTTTTAATCCTAGAGCTACTACTGTTCTGAAGTAGTCGACAGAAGGGAAATAGAAGCCCGGATGCCTTGACGAAGACGAAGAAGAGAGGACAGAAAATTTCAGACAATCAATTCTCATTCGCTGTACATATATACACCCTTTCTCGTGCCTTCTTCAATAGGCGGTCCCTGCTGGTAGAGTGGGCCCTACTTCCTTCCCTGTTATTTTCATTTTGCTGTTTCCTCTTAATTCTCCCTGAGATTCAGGCATGGTTACATTCCTCTCTCTCTCTCGTTCTCATTACTTGTTCATCTCTCTATCTCCTCTCTTTCTTTCAAATTTATCCCTCAATTCTGCCACCTCCCCTGCCCATCTCTGTCTTTCACTGTTGCCATCAATTAAAATAAGAGGGAGAAAAAGAATTATAGAATAACTCAGGTTCAAGCTTCTACCCCATCTCGCCCTGTGATTCTGCAACTGCAAAGCAATTATTGATCGGTATAGTCACAGTCAACACTGTCATGTGAGCGGGATAACGTCATTGGATGATTTATTGACATCATAAATAGGATCCTTTCATTATATGACTTTTACTTTAGGTCTATAGTTAGCAGAGTTGATGTTACACCACTCTCGATGTAGCCCTGACTCGGCTGGATGGGCATTCTCGCCTCTCAAAATAATTGCCTCTTTTTCATGATTTATTGTGTCGTTGAGCTTGTCAATAAACTTACTTAAATTCTCACCATTTTGAATGACTTTTTCACCTGTGCACAAGACAATAAGATCTATTTTGTGGATCAGCTTCTCGAAGCCTATGTTTTTAAAGCCCAGAATAACCTGTCTGAATTGTTCGGGAGGGGGGGGGGGGGGGTCCTGAGCATGTTTTTTTGTTTTATTTAATACAGACAATTTCAACTACTACCATTGTACTCGGCATGTCTAAATTAGCTCAAAAAGATGTATTTTTTAATCATTTGGCGGAAAGCAGGCAGGATCGTGCAGTATTTACTTTTTGAGGCTTATTTTGAGCATTTTGTAAATTCATGGAATGGTACTGAATTTCACATATAAATTTAGCTTGAAGTCTACAGATTGAAAATTCATATTTAAGAAAAGGCGATTCAAAAATCCTGAAAGAGTGACATTTTATTGCTTTTCTGGAGGGTTTGAGCATTGATGCAGAACTGGTCCAAAATGTTAATTGTGTGACATATAAGATGAAATCACAGCAAGGGGAGACAATCTTTTGACAAACTTGATTGTGGAACCTGGTTTTTTCATTTATAAATAGGCTGTCAACAAACACACAGTTTAACAAATTATGAGGAAGAAATATTCATGTACAAAATGATAATAAATAGCATGGCAATATGTCTTAAAGGAATAAAAAACTCAAAGAGCCGTTAGAAAGGTGTAAAAAAAATTGATATTATTTAAAATAATAGTTGCCTCTTTTCTATCGCCACATGGTCGATTTGACAATCTTCCGTTTTGGTTTCTGCGGGAAATGACATCGCCACAGACATAGGTGTTCGGCGTTGCTTTAAAAAAAATCCACAGAACACATGAATTTTGACTATGGTCCAAAATTTGGCTCAACGCCTGCCTCCCCATCACTTCATTGTTTGACACCTTTGAACATCCAAGCCACATAAGAGAAGATCACAAATGTTCCTCTTCCTGGGAATGGGAAGGGATCAACACAATGAGTATAATATCATTTGACAAACTTGAGTGATGGAACATTTTGTGTAAGTTTTTCATTTATAATATCAATTTTGATTTTGCTGTCAACGTAATAAACATACAGTTTAACAAATTATGAGGTATTTGGCATAGGCCTCAGGATCTTCTTCCTTCTTTTTTTCCTATAATAGGATAGGTTGCACGACTAGCCATTTTTTGTTATCTGTTTAATGAAAAGATGCAGGGATATGGTATGGACCCAATCGTGGTTATGTTAATCCCTTCATATCGAAACTATTACATCAAGCGCTCTAAAGTACACCAAACTGCAAATGAAATTTGGCGGATTTGCCAATATCCTTAGATAATTAGTAAAAGATTGTTAATTTGTCACAAAAGACAAAGAAACTAAATATGTATGTTGAAATATCATGCTAAAAAACAAACAAATGCACAATTGTGGCGAAATTAGGCGATGAAAATCAAACAAAATATGCGGGATCACACAATTTCAAAATGGTTTCGCTAACCATGTCGCATAGATCTAAATACGCTACATAAACATCACGGTTGGCTGAATTTCTGGTTTGGTGCTCTTTAAAAGAATTATTTGTGATAAACTGTGAACTTAAGGCATAAATAAATCATTCAAACATCGTGTCAAGAAGTTAAGGTCCTGTTACTTTCTAAACAAGCCTGTTTTTAACGAAAACTAGATCTAGACTCAGCTTCGATCACGCATGTCAAAATCTCTAAGGTCATGCGACACTAAATGATTAAACTAGATGACTCATGTTAAAAGTAAGAATAATCCAAGAAAATTGTTTGAAACACTTCAGTAAAACCAGAAAATTTTTTAAAAACACAATTTTTGTCTTATAACACTGCTCATGCAGCTACGGTACTCAAAGAGTAGATAATGTGAATCATGTGAATATTTACATTCAGATTGGACAAATCTCATTAATATCACTTCCTATCCTGCCTGTTTTCTGTCATATGGTTGCCATGGAAACGCCACCATCTTGGATTTTCATTGCGAAAATAAAATTTCATTTCAAATAGTCTTTTTCGGTTAGGAACAAATTTTGCTATAACTTTGCACACACATTCGGTTCAATATCTAGCCGCACCCAGTAGCTTTTTTGGATAAATTAAAATTTTGATTTCATGAATTTTTGAATATGCATAACAAACAACCTTTCCAATTTTTGGCAAATTTAATCACCCAAAACATTGTCGGTAAAAATTTGGAGGGATATCAAAAATTGCTATTGAGTGAATGTATTTTTGCGTTATAGATGTTATATACACCAAATTTGGGGCAATCGGACAAGAAATAAAAAAAGAAGATCGCATATCACTGTAAAACAAATTGAGAAAATCGCATTTTTAACAATTTTTTTCTATTATTCGAATGGTTTTTTTTTTGCATATAAACATATAAAAAGAATACTTTGAAACATCATACAATCTTCTGAGGCTATCAAATACTTCATGTCGACCCTATTTCAACTACTCCAGGTCCGTTGTACTCATGTCGGGATGGCATTTTTCTTATAACATGTACACGGAATTGTGATATTGTGTCATTTAAAAAAAAATTTCAGAGAGAAAGAGAGAGATTCCCATAGGTTGCACTGATTCATCAACCAGTAGTGTGACTTTCCCACTGTCAACATGCCAACTCTAAATACTGATGATTTTGACAATGTGCGCATTAAAGTTGGTTATAATGGGTATGTATCTATTCTAAGTTTGCTAACTACTATATACGTTATTTCTTTCATACTGTTTTTATACTCCAGTTTATGCCTGAATGGTTGGGGGGGGGGGGGCGAATTTGCTAGTTTGAGGCCTAATCATTGATTCTGAGTTTTATTATTTACAAGCATGCGTTTATGGTGCAGAAATGTTCATAAGACGTATGAATTATTTATTACATTATATTTTATCGAAAATGTCAAAACTTCAGGATAAATTTCTTTAAAATTGAATGAACAGATGGTCTCGTAAAATTCGTATTATTGACAACCAACAGGCAATGTGTTGTCACTAGAATGTACACATGCAATATCAAATTGATTGGGCTTCATTTAGAGCCTTTGAAAGATCGAAGGTTATGGATAGTGTGTTTTTTTTATATATATTGTACGCATCCTAGGATCATAGCTGGGAATCCTTTGCCTTTGATTGGATGTCCACTCTTTTCTCTCATTCTGTCTTCCCCCACGGCGCTCGGCTCTGTCTTTTCTTTTTCATTGTCATCAGACACACAGAGATATGACACACGCGGATGCAGTTGCCTATGCAGGTCAAAACTCGATTTCAAAGCGAAATTTTTTTCTAACCAATCAGAGCATCCGCTGCTTCACACCTCCGGCTTCCCCCTGCTGTGACATGGCGTATGCAAATTTTTCCGTGGTAATACAAGGGAAGGAAGGTCTAGTGTGTCTGGGCTGCTGTCGAGTTATTGCATATTATTTTTATATTAGTTTTCCGAATTCCTCGTGAGGTTTCCTTCATTCCTTAAGAGATGGTAACACATCCTCATTTACTGTATATCACCATGTGTCACATCCTCATTTACTGCATATCACCATGTGTCACATCCTCATTGACTGTATATCACCATGTGTCACATCCTCATTTACTGCATATCACCATGTGTCACATCCTCATTGACTGTATATCACCATGTGTCACATCCTCATTTACTGCATATCACCATGTGTCACATCCTCATTGACTGCATATGACCATGTGTCACATCCTCATTGACTGTATATCACCATGTGTCACATCCTCATTGACTGTATATCACCATGTGTCACATCCTCATTGACTGTATATCACCATGTGTCACATCCTCATTGACTGTATATCACCATGTGTCACATCCTCATTTACTGTATATCACCATGTGTCACATCCTCATTGACTGTATATCACCATGTGTCACATCCTCATTTACTGTATATCACCATGTGTCACATCCTCATTTACTGTATATCACCATGTGTCACATCCTCATTTACTGTATATAACCATGTGTCACATCCTCATTGACTGTATATCACCATGTGTCACATCCTCATTGACTGCATATGACCATGTGTCACATCCTCATTGACTGTATATCACCATGTGTCACATCCTCATTTACTGCATATCACCATGTGTCACATCCTCATTGACTGTATATCTCATTGACTGTATATCACCATGTGTCACATCCTCATTTACTGCATATCACCATGTGTCACATCCTCATTTACTGCATATCACCATGTGTCACATCCTCATTTACTGCATATCACCATGTGTCACATCCTCATTGACTGCATATCACCATGTGTCACATCCTCATTGACTGCATATCACCATGTGTCACATCCTCATTGACTGATCATATCACCATGTGTCACATCCTCATTGACTGCATATCACCATGTGTCACATCCTCATTTACTGCATATCACCATGTGTCACATCCTCATTTACCTGTATATCACCATGTGTCACATCCTCATTTACTGCATATCACCATGTGTCACATCCTCATTTACTGTATATCACCATGTGTCACATCCTCATTGACTGCATATCACCATGTGTCACATCCTCATCCTCATGTGACTGTATATCACCATGTGTCATCCTCATTTACTGCATATGACCATGTGTAGGACGTAACCACAGCATATGACCATGTGTAGGGACGTAACCACAGCATATCACCATGTGTAGGACGTAACCACAGCATATGACCATGTGTAGGACGTAACCACAGCATATGACCATGTGTAGGACGTAACCACAGCATATGACCATGTGTAGGACGTAACCACAGCAATGGTGATTTGTACATTCTAGTGATAGAGCACCATTCATAAATAAGAGGAAGAGAGAAAATATAAAAATTGCTCATGTTCAATCCCGTCCGTGTGCCGCTGAGCGGTTATTGGTCGATCAGCACTGTTTGCGCAGCATCGCGGTGTGTGGCTATGTGACCATAAATGAAATAGAAACAAATAAATACATAGTTGAAGGGGTGGCAAGGGAAAAGGGGTGGTGGTAGAACTAATGGCGGATATGTGTACAAGGGAAAACTATCGTTGGCTTTCGGTTAGCGTTTTTTGTGTGCTTTTGTTTCTCTCTTTCTTTCTCTCTCTCTCTCTCTTTTTCACGGTGAAATATCGGGCCTCCCAATAAAAATGGAATATTTGCATTCCATGAAGCTATCAAGTGCAACTTTGATGATGTCACTAGAATTTTCTTTGTTTTCATTTGGTCTTTCTCATGCGCCTCCAGTCTAACGTAATGGAGGAATTGTTCACTTCCTAGCCTTGGTTTCAATCAATCTGTGTTTTCTTCATACTGTCGTATATATTCGTGTAAAGGGAGAGTACACATTTTTTTAAACATTCACGTTATATATATATATATATATATATATATATACACCATATTTACACACACACCATATTTCTGGGCATGAATTCTTCCGTCATTTTTATCATGGCCCAACATGGCGACACATCCCAGGATGTCACATAACTACGGAAAGTCAACTGTAGGATAGAACCTTCTTTCATTACCCCAATGCGACACATCACAAGAAATCAATATCAGGAAAGTCAACTGTAGGATAGAACCTTCATTCATTACGTCAATGGACATATCTCAGGATATCATGTAACAACTTCTCTGTAGGATAGAACCTTCTTTCATTACGTCAATGCGACACATCCAGGATATCACGTAACTACGGAAAGTCAACTGTAGGATAGAATCTACTTTCATTACCTCAATGCGACGCATCCCAGGAAATCACGTAACTACGGAAAGTGAACTGCGACCTTGTCAACTTCTCTGATTTGACTTTGAGTTACTTGCCCTTGTTTCTTTGTTGGTGTTTTGTTAGATTTTTCCAAGTGAAGTGATGTAACGGGGAACGTGCAATTTGCTGCCTGTTTTGTGTATTTGTAGACGTAAAATACACTTAACGCCACGGCATAGTAATAGCCGAATAGATGAAAGAGCCGTGCATTGTGTCGAATATCTTCACAACATTGCACGCATTAAAATCTGAACTTGAAATCCTCTTTATTTCATTAACAGTTCATTGGGCTTCACCTTGTTATACTTTACCAGACAATCATGCAAGACAATTATCTCAATGTTGTTGTTTGTTTTCTTTTTTCCTCCCAGAAATATTCTTATAACGAATATCAAGAACAACATGAAATATCCAGATTTCTGTGCGGAGATAAAGGATATGTGCAAGTTTGATGATGTGCAGCCTTTTACCGTGAAATGGCTGGATGAAGACGGTAACATAGATGTTTTGTTGTACAGACACTTGATTTAAGGGCAGGGGAAGAGAGAGGAGACAGAAGGAAAGAAAGAGGCTGCAAAAACAAACTGAAAAAGAGAGAGGGAAGGGGCATTAAAACACTTGTGCTGCGATCAAGAGAGAGGAGAGAAAGTGTTTAATTGCAGGTATTTTATGATCTGTATAACATACCTCAATTGTTTTTTGTTAGTTATAACTCCTTCAATGTAATATTTTCTATTAAATATGTGATTTCAGTTAAATGGCAGATGCTCTGTTGCTCAGCCTCGTGCCGATATTATTGTTCAGTATAATTAATCTTCTGTTTCATGCATTTTGGAAAATTTCAGGTGACCCTTGCACTATAACATCTCAAATTGAATTGAATGAAGCAATTCGGTTGTATGAGAAAAATAAAGATGCAGAACTGAACATTCATGGTAAATATTCAGATTTTTATACATAAACGGTCTAGAGTCAGATTTTTATATGGAAATGGTAAATATTCAGATTTTTATATATAGAAATGGTGAATATTCAGATTTTTATATGTAGAGAAGTGATAAAAATTCAGATTTTTATATGGAAATGATAAATATTCAGATTTTCATATATAGAAATGGTAAATACTCCGATTTTTATTTGGAAATGGTAAATATTCAGATTGTTATATATATAAAAATGGTAAATATTCAAATTGTTATATATATATAGAAATGGTAAATATTTAGATTGTTATATATATATAGAAATGGTAAATATTCAGATTGTTATATATATAGAAATGGTAAATATTCAGATTGTTATATATATAGAAATGGTAAATATTCAGATTGTTATATATATATAGAAATGGTAAATATTCAGCTTGTTATATATATAGAAATGGTAAATATTCAGATTGTTATATATATAGAAATGGTAAATATTCAGATTGTTATATATATAGAAATGGTAAATATTCAGATTGTTATATATATAGAAATGGTTCTTATTCTTATTTCACCTGACTAGGATACCTGTTCATGGAAATTGAAATTATTTTCTAACTAATGTTTTTCTCTATACCTTTCAAAATGTTTAAAAAAAAATTGTTCAGATTTAAAACCTGATTACTTTACCATGACTTTATTCAAATTTTTTATTTATTTAATTTTTTAAACATCTGAACAGTATATCTATGTTGATCAGATCGTGTTTGATCTCATGGGAGAGAAATTATTACACTGATTGGCTGTGTTCTGACGGAAAGGCTTATCTTTTCTCTTTCCCTCTTGCTGTGAAGCCGTAAACATTTTTGAGTTACTACAACTGAGAAAAGAGAAATGGAAACCTATAAAACTGGGGCCCATTGCTTTTTGCTTGAATGGGTGCAAATAGAAGGAAAGCATGACAGTAAAATGTCACCAGTCAAAAGCCAACACCTTCCAATATACAGTGTATTAGTTTTGCCAACGCTGCCAAAGTGATGTGTTTAGCATGATTTAATTCATATGTATATTATGTGAGTATAATCCAATTTAGAATGGTTATTTCATGACTCACAGTTCCTTCAAGGCCGTTACAGCCCATAGAGCTGGAACTTATCCGGATTTCTATAGCATGAAGCGGAACAGGTAATAATAATTACCTCCTGGACAGTATGCTAGTCTGACACATGTTTTTGCTCCCAAGCTAATGTTTGCACCCATTTGCACCTGGGTCGAGTGTTGAAAATGCGTGTTCATACTTTTTTCCCCCAAGGAACACAACATCGGATCTAGTTTTGTTGGGTTTTGAACTCAACACCTCCTCTATAATAATATAAATGTACGTTATGTTTTCCAAAATAATTATGATTCAACTAACAGTCTGAAAACTGTGACGATTTTCCCGTTTCAGTCTTTCCCAATGTACCTGAGAGGCCTGGTGCCCCATGTGTCGGGGAAGATCGTAAGTTGGTTCAAATACAATAGTCTTCGGCTAAGTGCACGGCTGCTGGGAGACAAGATAACGGTCAGGGTGTCCAGCAAGGTCGGAAAGTCAGAAATATGTCGGCTTTTTCATACTCAGGTCGGAAATTGATGTCTTGGGTTGGAAATCAAGTATGAAATGGGGCTCAAGAAGTAAAAACAGGATTCCCATGCATCAGGGAAATCCTTGAAAACGAAAACAATGCTTCCCGGTCGAGAAAATATGGGGGAGGTGGTTGCTAAAAGTAGAAGAGAGGAATATATTTATAATTGGCAGAGTTTAATCAAGTTATAGAAAAAGCCTACCAAACTTCATTTTCTTCTCGATAGACTGAGTAAATATTTGTGCGTGTGTTTAGGCTATGATATTGTCACTCTTGTGTTTAATTTATTTCTTGAAAGGAGCTAAAAAAAATTAACGAATTCATTTTGCACTGTTTGCATGTTTTGTGAAATGATAGGGGTAGATACCTAGATCTAGATCTATCACTACTAAGTCTAGATCTATCAGCTATCAGAATTATTTTTTATTCAGAAATGTGGAAAAATGCTGAAATATTATTAATCCAAAGTGAAACATTAAAGAAATGTGTGATCACTTTTCATTTCATTGAGATGCACTAGAAAGTCATTCATTTATGATTTGAATTGACAATTTATAATAATGCATTGAAATTGGAAATAATTACGCTGTTATCCGTTTCTGATGTCGGAGAGTATTTTATTTCCTAAGTAGGATTTTTGTGTTGAGGTAGGAAATTTTCAGTTGATTTTTGGTTGGACACCCTGAACGGTGCTCTTGGGCGGATTTCCTAATTGTGTAGTAATTTAGTGGCACTTAGCAAAATTGTCTGTCTGTCTGTCCCATTTGAAACATGAGCGTCCATTGTCAAGGGAGACGAGTTTAACCCTGGGAGGCAAAAACCACTATTCGTATGCACGCATGTTCCGTGAACTCGATGTGTATGTGTGTCCGCATGTGTGGGTGTTTGTATACATGCTTTATTGTCTTTTTTTAACTGAGTAGGGTTGTTGAGGTTAATAGTGTAGCAGATTTTTGGTACAGGAAATGCTCAAAACCATGCATTTAGCCGTAGTCCTTTCCCAGCAACCCCGCATCTAGAGGGGTAAATTTATGTTTAAGAAAATACTTTTTGGGGGGGGATGACTGTGCCCTTAGGCAAAGTGCACTTAGCCGGAGACTAAATTTTACTTCAAACACTCATAGCTGCCTACTAGTACGTAAAAAACGCATTTAGTACATTCTTTTTCTTAACTCAATGTTAGTCGTCTTTCTTTTGTTTTGTTTTGTCTGATCTATGTTTGCAATTAGAATTATCTGTTGAAAGCGTAACGCCTTTTGATGTACCAAAAAGCCACGCTCTAACTAGCCTTCTACATGACATTATAGCTGTTCACTGCTCTCTCTCTCTCTTTCTCCCAGGAAACATGTACAGGCGGGGTGCCAGGAGATGGCGCAAGTTGTACAAAGTGAACGGACATCTTTTCCAGGCCAAGCGCTTTTCAAGAGTATGTATCTTGTTTTACTTGACTTTGATTTGTTTTTGTTGTTGTTTTATTGTTTTTCTTCTTTCGTTTTAATATCACAACAAAAAGCTGAGTTAAGTTGAAGTTGTTCCAATGGATAAACTTCCCAAATTGACGTTGGTCCCTTTACATTAGTTTAGATGTAGTCCATAGCAAAACCACATCAGGCCGTCAAATAATCCACTGATAAGTTACATGCCCTCATTTTACAGTAAGGGTGGGGAACAGACTGCAAACAGAAACTGAACTGAGCAGTAGCACACTGAGAACTCAAAGATAAAATGAAAAACATCACAATTTAAAAAAAATCATATCGACGGAGAAAGTCACAACCGTATGTCTAAAATTAGTAACACTTTTTTTTCTCTTCCTTTTTTACCATTAGGAAGCCCCTATGCTTCGTCTAGATAGGATTCTGGGGCACAAGAACCAATAGAAACCCATATAATAACCATAAGACCAACCCATGTATCTCTATTGGGTCTAGTTTTTCACATTTGCACACCGTGTATGTTTGTGAAAATAGATTAAAAAGCGCAGCATCCTGAACTGGCGAGTTTGGGACCAAAAGGTTGATTTTCTGTTCTTTGCATATTCAGGTAGAATAATCATTTATCTACAAGTTAATGGCCGAAAAATGTCCTCATGGCGTATAGTTTTATTTTTACGAAACTCAAAATTTGTACGTAAATTACGCTAACACTGACTGAGAAGATGGCAGTAAAAACCCGTATATTGGCAGCTGATCACCAAGTGTGGCAACACCGAGATCACCTGACTTTTGCCGACACCACTCCTCGCTTCAGCCCATCGCTGTGTGATGTAAGGGGCGTTGCATGTCTGTGTGTATGTAAACATGCACACCAGCATAGGATTTAGAGAAGAAAATAAAACTGGTCATTTTGACATCTAAACCTAGATTTATAATCCTCTTTACATAAGTAACAATGCCAGAAACTTGAAAGAGTAAGGGGGCTGCTACAACAAGGGAAATCCGTCTGAAACGTTTGTTTTGTATTATTTTCTTTTGATTTTTTTTACTTGCATTTTTCTCGAAATGTAGTTTTTGCACACTAAAATTTTCCTCCGCTATTTACCTAACGATTTGTATTATGTTTGGCACACAGGTTTCTTTTGTCAATGATAATAGAATTACGTCAGTTTTTAAAAATATATTATAACCTTTTTGAGAATTTTTTTTTGTTGTAATAAAAATGCTGTTTTTGTACATTCACGATATATAGATCTAGGCGAAATATGACAATAAGTGACAACTCCACTAATAAAGACAGAGCAAACACGTGATATATAGATCTAGTATTAGTATTTTCAAAGAAACATATATATAAAACTATCTAAATTATAAAGAAAATAATGAAGTTACTCTTTAAATATTGAATGGGAAAGACGATCTGCGCAGGTTTTGAGTGAACTAAGGAAGGAGATAGATTTAGAAAATTGTGTCAAAATCCGAGATGGCGGCCGTTTCTACGGCAACCAAGGATGTTACAAACTTTTTAATGATATAGGATGACTGTATTTTGACATTCTAATAGCCAAAACATAAACTCAAAAGCAAAAAAATCACTTCAGAAAGCCCCCGACCCCTTAATACGGTTTGCAACTTTCACCGTCTGCATTAAACTCAAGTTACAGTCCCTGATAGGAAGCATTAGACCATCGTGTCCCCCTTCACATTTAATACGCAATGCATGAACGCGTATATATATATGCACTTGTGTAACGAGATGAAGTCACGTCTAATACCATGATCATTTGGGGGTTTTTTCTTTTCAGAAAGCTATTTGTGCGTTTTGCTCCGATCGAATCTGGGGGCTGGGACGTCAGGGATACAAATGCATCACCTGCAAGGTCACAGTCCACAAGCGCTGCCATAAAGTGTACAAAAAGATTTGCAGCGGAACGGAGGTGAGTGCCGACGACGGTGATTTAGGTTTCAAGCAGAACGTTAATGTATAATTTGGGGTTCAAATTCAGGTGGAACGTTAATGCGTATTTGGGTTTCAAATTTAGGCGGAATGTTAATGCATAATTTGGGTTTCACTGTTCGGTGTTTTTTTTGTTTCATTTTGGGATTTAAAAAAAAAAGAAAGAACATTTTGTTTGTTTGTGCTGAAACTTCTTTCTCACATTTGGATGAGTCATGGTGTTTTGTTCACTTTGCTGAAGGAACGAAATTGGTCCAGTACCGCACATTTTTAAACATAATCATTGGAGGAATTGTGTTTCTTGGATGATTGGTGTGCCCACAATGGCTGACATTTTAGATTTAGATTTTTGTTCCTTTTCTTGCTTTAACCACACTGACTGTTTCTGTTGGTGCCTCTTTCATTGGGGGCTGATCTCATTTTGTGGATTGATTGAAAGAGTCTTGGGTTTGATCTCATTTTGTGGATTGAAAGGGTGTTAAGTCAAGTCTTGGGCTTGATCTCATTTTGTGGATTGAAAGGGTGTTAATTCAAGTCTTGGGCTTGATCTCATTTTTGGATTGAAAGGGTGTTGATTCAAGTTTTGGGCTTGATCTCATTTTGTGGATTGAAAGGGTGTTGATTCAAGTTTTGGGCTTGATCTCATTTTTGTGGATTGAAAGGGTGTTAATTCAAGTCTTGGGCTTGATCTCATTTTTGTGGATTGAAAGGGTGTTGATTCAAGTCTTGGGCTTGATCTCATTTTGTGGATTGAAAGGGTGTTGATTCAAGTTTTGGGCTTGATCTCATTTTGTGGATTGAAAGGGTGTTGATTCAAGTTTTGGGCTTGATCTCATTTTGTGGATTGAAAGGGTGTTAATTCAAGTCTTGGGCTTGGTTTTGATGTTTTGTTTATAGTTTGTAGTCATGATTTCATTGTGTGCATGTTGCTACTGGTAATTTGTGAACAGGAGGAAAAGGGTGTAAACCCCCCCCCCCCCCCCCCCCCCCCCACCCCACCTTCTTATGAATTATACACTTCCTCGTGAGCGAAAAGTTTATTATAAATAAATGTGGACGCTCGGTGTAAAGTTATTAATTCGGTTGGATTACACTTGGCTTTGTCGTGAAAAAAACTGTGAGCGATTTTTCAGATAGCTGCTAATGATTTATTGATGTTGAGAATTTCCAAATATTTTCTTAACATTTTGTCTTCATTGATTCGTGCTTGCCTTGTGTTCTGTGTGTGCACCTACAAATCGATGCAGGAACCACAGGAGGCGATGTCACCCACGCAGAATGGTGAGAAGAAGTCCGTTGCGGAGGGCAAGTCTTGAATGGAGAATCTAGAGGTATTCGTTCTATCTTTGATACATTGGTGTATTCTTTCTATCTTTGATACATTGGTGTATTCGTTTTATCTTTAATACATTGGTGTATTCGTTTTATCTTTGATACATTGATGTATTCGTTTTGCCTTTGATACATTGATGTATTCGTTTTATCTTTGATACATTGGTGTATTCGTTTTATCTTTAATACATTGGTGTATTCGTTTTGTCTTTGATACATTGGTGTATTCATTTTGTCTTTGATACATTGGTGTATTCGTTTTGTCTTTGACACATTTGTATTACATTGGTGTATTCGTTTTGATCTTTGATACATTGGTGTATTCGTTTTGTCTTTGATACATTGGTGTATTCGTTTTGTCTTTGATACATTAGTGTATTCGTTTTGTCTTTGATACATTGGTGTATTCGTTTTGTCTTTGATACATTAGTGTATTCGTTTTGTCTTTGATACATTAGTGTATTCGTTTTGTCTTTGACACATTGGTGTATTCGTTTTGTCTTTGATACATTAGTCTATTCGTTTTGTCTTTGATACATTGGTGTATTCGTTTTGTCTTTGATACATTGGTGTATTCGTTTTGTCTTTACATTGGTGTATTCGTTTTGTCTTTGATACATTGGTGTATTCATTTTTTGTCTTTGATACATTAGTGTATTCATTTTGTCTTTGATACATTAGTGTATTCATTTTGTCTTTGACACATTCGTTTTGTCTTTGATACATTAGTGTATTCGTTTTTGATACTTTGACACATTGGTGTATTCGTTTTGTCTTTGATACATTAGTGTATTCATTTTTGTCTTTGCCAACCATTCGTTTTGTCTTTGATACATTGGTGTACATTTTGTTTGATACATGTTTCATTTTGTCTTTGATACATTGGTGTATTCATTTTGTCTTTGATACATTGGTGGTTTTGTCTTTGATTTGTATTTTTTTCTTTGATTGTATTCATTTTGCCCCTGATTTAGTGGTAGAGACTCATAGATACATTGGTGTATTCATTTTGTCTTTGATACATTGGTGCCATTCTGAATTTTTACATTTTGTCTTTGATACATTGGTTTATTCATTTTGTCTTATCAACACATTGGTGTATTCGTTTTGTCTTTGATACATTGGTGTATTCAATTTTGTCTTTGACATTGGTGTATTCGTTTTGTCTTTGATACATTGGTGTATTCGTTCTGTCTTTGATACATTGGTGTATTCGTTTTGTTTGATACATTAGTGTTTCATTTTGTCTTTGATACATTGGTGTATTCATTTTGTCTTTTGATACATTGGTGTAAGTCTTTGATACATTGGTGTATTCGTTTTGTCTTACATTGCTTTTCGTTTTGTCTGTGATACATTAGTGTATTCATTTTGTTACATTGTTCATTTTGTCTTTGATACATTGTATTTTTTTCTTTGACAAAGTGTATTTGTTTTGATTTTGTAGTGTATTCACTCTTAGACACATTGGTGTATTCATTTTGTCTTTGACACATTGGTGCCTTCATTTTGTTTTGACATTGGTGTATTCGTTTTGTCTTTGACACATTGGTGTATTCATTTTGGACTTTGACACAATGGTGTATTCATTTTGTCTTTGAAATTAGTGCATATTAGCTTCCTGATTTAATGGTAGAGACTTAGATATCGGAGTTGCCAATGCCATTCTGAATTTTTACAAACGTTAAAGGGGTTTAATTGAATTTGAATTATAGAATAGAGTTTAAAGCTTGAAGAATTGGTTTGATTTGATTAGGTTGCTATGGCAAGATAAAGTATTGTTTTGTTGAGGTTAAGCTTTTTGTTGTGGTTTAGAAATGTTCTTGATTCCAATAGGTGGTAGGTAAAGGTAAAAGAATTGATTTGAAATTTGCAATTTAAAAAGAAATTGGTGAATTTTAGGTAAAAGAATTGAATTTGAAATTAGTGCAAGGTTCCAACTAGGTTGGTTCCAACTGTAGGTAAAACAAGTTTGAAATGCGTAGGTTCCAACTAGTATTAAAATTTGAAATTGGTTTGAAATTAGTGCATAGGTTCCAACTAGTAGGTAAAACAATTGGTTTGAAATTAGTGCATAGGTTCCAACTAGTAGGTAAAAGAATTGATTTGAAATTAGGTTCCAAATAGGTGGTAGGTAGAATTGGTTTGAAAATTGGTTTAGTAGGTAAAATAATTAGTGCATAGGTTCCAACTAGTAGGTAAAAGAATTGGTTTGAAATTAGTGCATAGGTTCCAACTAGTAGGTAAAAGAAGTAGGCATAGCTTACTGGTAGGTAAAAAATTAGGTTTGAAATTAGTGCATAGCTTCCAAAATATTGGTTTGTAGGATTCCAAAATAGTAAGTTGTATTTTGTGTGTTTTGTTCTTTTGCTTTGATTCCGTAAGTCGTGTTTTTGCCTTGAAAATATGTATATACTCGTAGCAATAGTATTATGAGGGTTAATTTTTTTCTCTTTTTGTTTATATTAAAGAAACCCTAGAGACTGGGAGATTGGGGTGAAAGCTCCGAGTGGGCGGAGTTTTTGTTATTTACCTTTAAAGAGGTTTGATTAAGTTAGATTAACAATGTTTTCTGGAATGTAATGAGTCGTCTGGCCAGTTAAAATTGGGTTGCGTTTTCAGTGTCTTTTTCGAGTTGAAAAGTTTGCAGCTATATTGATATAGCTAGGTGGCCGCTGAATGATTAGGCTGCCTGACTGGGCATCACAGGGTCCCTGGTTCGAATCCTAGCAAAGCTAGGTCCGACGTTATGTTGTTTGGGAAAGACATTTAACATGCAGATGGGTACAAGCATTAGCTTGGGGTAAATACCTGTGTCAGACTAGCGTCATGCCCAGGAGGTGATTACTATCGCCTGTTGGGCTTCACACTGCGGAAACCGGGATTCGCCTCGAAGGGCCGCAATGGCCTTGAAGGGACTTTGCTTTTTACTTGATAGCAATGTACAAAGTTATTTTCAGTAAGAGCCTGTGTGTGTGTGAACGTTGTCCTAGTTGTCCTAGTTGTCCTAGTTGTCCTAGTTGTCCTAGTTGTCCTAGATGTGAATCTCAATGGCAATTGAATGAAAATGTCGTCTTTCCTTGATATTCCACAGGCGCTAGAGGACAGGCTCATTTACCCATAGAGTACGGCAAAGAGGTGAGTCATTCAGTGATTTGACGTAGCACAGTGACTGTAACAACGAGTAATGGAGATTAATTTGGAAACAGTTTTAACAATTATTTTTTTAAAGCAGGACTGACAGCTGAATCAAAAACAGAAATAGTCAAAGCAAAGTTAATGGCCATGGCAATATTTATGGCAACAATTTAAAAAAATAGTCAATCATGGCAGTATTTATGGCAACAATTTTAAAAAAATAGTCAATCACGGCAGTATTTATGGCAACAATTTTAAAAAAAATAGTCAATCACGGCAGCATTTATGTCAACAGGAAAAAAAAAAAGAAGAAAAGTAGTCAAAAAGAAAGTTACTGAATACGGCCGTAGTTATGACAAAACAAATGAAAAAGAATTACCTTGAAATATATCATCGTTAAAAATCCTTTGGGATTGTTATAAAATCTTTTTCTGCATCTAGATATAGAAATAATTGTTTTCAGTATTTTCTTCTTTTTTATCGTTCCTTCATTTATTTAATATATATACAAAAAATTCATCACTCTTAGTATACAGAAGCGCTTACTTCCGCGTCCTGATGTGTGGTAGATCCAACATTTAAGCAAAAACAAAAATCCACGGATTGACTCAAAAGAAAAAAAAAAGGTCCGTGTTAATGTTACTGTGGCCGCACAAATTTGCATTGACAGTGAACTTAACTGATGTTGGTGACCCGTGTCAATTAACAACAAGTTTATTCAACTCTGTTGATATTTTATTGCTTGTTGATAGTTGGCACAGTTTTTGTGAGTCCCGTGTGTCTTGATGGAGTTACTGCGAACGACCCTTTCATCAAAATATAAAACTGTCTTTTTAACTCTACAATCAGTGAGCCATGAACCATTTGGCGGTTGGCAAACAGCAATCAGTTAAGAGCTTAGTGTTGGCGGTTGGTAAAAAGCAATCAGTTAAGAGTGTTGGCTTAAAAAAAGCAATGTTGGCGGTTGCAGTAAAAAGCAATCAGTTAAGAGTTTAGTGTTGTTGGCGGTTTAGTGTTGAGCTTAGGTCTGGCAAAAGCAATCAGTTAGGTAGAGAAGAGGTTAATCCAAAAACAATCCTGAGATCACCACATATGGTGGACAAGGATGAGTTTCACAAATGTATGAATGAGCAAAAAGATGTACTGTGGGGTGTCACTTGCAGTTGAATCCAAAAGGATAAAACAGCCACATTTGCCACTCTTACTTACACCGGTTTGTTGGGCCATGTGAACCACCGGCAACATGTGTGTCACAGGGTTGGTTTTGCTTGGCCATCTTGATTGTTAGCGGGACCTGTGTGCGCTGTATTTGTTCAATTAAAAGTGGGTTATTATTCGTTTATTGATGTATTTTGTTCTTGCCTGCATCTTATATATACATGCTATAAAATGTCCATACCTGCCATCTTTATGCCTTCAAGGAAATGAAAGTGGGATCTATGAGCGAGGTAGCTACACTCCTTCCTTCTTTTCTATTCTTTCTTTTTCTTCGGGTATTTTGCCGTTGTGTTTCAGTGGGGCTTTTCTTTCATTCCACACCCCTGCGGTTTTTCACCCACCCATTCCCCACACACCCCTCTTTGTTTTTCACCCACCCATTCCCCACCCAACCCTCTTTTGTTTTTCAAATTTCTTTTTTTTTTTTATCCTTCTATTTTTCTTTTTTTTTTTTCGTTCTGTTTTTTGTTTGTTGCCTTTTTAATTATTTTCTTTTTTTTTATTATAAAATGCTGTTCCTCTGTGTACCTGAAAGACCTATTCTCTGTCATTTAGTTTAGTCTTATATCATTTTAAAAAGTACTTACTGGCCTTTTGAAAAGAGACATCCATATGATTTTATCGAGTTCTTTTATATTGTATACATAGCTGCCCCACCCGTACGTAAGAAACATATTTGTACGTTTTTTTTTGGGGGTTTTTTTTTGCGCCAAGAGAGTCTATAAATCTGTACTTACCATGCAAAGTATATATTTGAGGTTATAATTGTGAAATTCTAAGTTAATGGCAGAGACTGATATTTGAGGTTATAATTGTGAAATTCTAAGTTAGTGGCAGAGCCTAGCAGAAATTGGCGTGAAATTCGGGAGATGCCATGCTGAGTTCACAACAATGCTGTCGCATTTCACTAAGAATGCCGGCAATGCTTTGTTATTGACCGTAATTCAAAAGGGTAATTCAAAGCCAAATGAGACTTGCCTTAGCATTGTGAAATTTGATTGAAGTTTTTGTTTCATGAACACGGTGTGACGTGAGCTTACAAAGAAAAAAATATTCACAAGGCGCCTAGGTTGATGTGCTGGGAATGGTCCAGGACGACGTTGCTGCCACCTCTGAATAGGGTGATACTGGGCCATTGTTATGAATTTGTAGGTTTTCCCAATCCGAGGCAAAGGGAATGGTCCACATTGATGTAGGTTTCCCAATCCGAGGCAATGGGAAAGGTCCACATTGATGTAGGTTTTCCCAATCCGAGGCAAAGGGAAAGGTCCACATTGATGTAGGTTTTCCCAATCCGAGGCAAAGGGAATGGTCCACATTGATGTAGGTTTTCCCAATCCCAGGCAAAGGAAAGGTCCACATTGAGGTTTCCCAATCCGAGGCAAAGGGAAGGTTTTCCCAATCGAGGCAAAGGAATGGTCCGGCAAAGGTCCAACAGGCAAAGGGAATGGTCCACATTGATGTAGGTTTTCCCAATCCGAGGCAAAGGGAATGGTCCACATTGATGTAGGTTTTCCCAATCCAAGGCAAAGGGAATGGTCCACATTGATGTAGGTTTTCCCAATCCAAGGCAAAGGGAATGGTCCACATTGATGTAGGTTTTCCCAATCCAAGGCAAAGGGAATGGTCCACATTGATGTAGGGTTTTCCCAATCCAAGGCAAAGGGAATGGTCCACATTGATATAGGGTTTTCCCAATCCAAGGCAAAGGGAATGGTCCACATTGATATAGGTTTTCCCAATCCAAGGCAAAGGGAATGGTCCACATTGATGTAGGTTTTCCCAATCCAAGGCAAAGGGAATGGTCCACATTGATATAGGTTTTCCCAATCCAAGGCAAAGGGAATGGTCCACATTGATGTAGGTTTTCCCAATCCGAGGCAAAGGGAAAGGTCCACATTGATATAGGTTTCCCAATCGAGGCAAAGGCAATGGTCCACATTGATGTAGGTTTTCCCAATCCAAGGCAAAGGGAATAGTCCACATTGATGTAGGTTTTCCCAATCCGAGGCAAAGGGAATGGTCCACATTGATGTAGGTTTTCCCAATCCAAGGCAAAGGGAATGGTCCACATTGATGTAGGTTTTCCCAATCCAAGGCAAAGGGAATGGTCCACATTGATGTAGGTTTTTCCCAATCCAAGGCAAAGGGAATGGTCCACCAGGTTTTCCCAATCGAGGCAAAGGGAAAGGTCCACATTGATGTAGGTTTCCCAATCCAAGGCAAAGGGAATGGTCCACATTGATGTAGGTTTTCCCAATCCAAGGCAAAGGGAATGGTCCACATTGATGTAGGTTTTCCCAATCCAAGGCAAAGGGAATAGGTCCACATTGATGTAGGTTTCCCAATCCAAGGCAAAGGGAATGGTCCACATTGATGTAGGTTTTCCCAATCCAAGGCAAAGGGAATGGTCCACATTGATGTAGGTTTTCCCAATCAAGGCAAAGGGAATGGTCCACATTGATGTAGGTTTTCCCAATCCAAGGCAAAGGGAATGGTCCACATTGATGTCCACATTGATGTAGGTTTCCCAATCCAAGGCAAAGGGAATGGTCCACATTGATAGGTCCAACATTGAATGGTCCACATTGATGTTTTCCCAATCTAAGGCAAAGGGAATGGTCCACATTGATGTAGGTTTTCCCAATCTAAGGCAAAGGGAATAGTCCACATTGATGTAGGTTTTCCCAATCCAAGGCAAAGGGAATAGTCCACATTGATGTAGGTTTTCCCAATCAAGGCAAAGGGAATGGTCCACATTGATGTAGGTTTTCCCAATCCAAGGCAAAGGGAATAGTCCACATTGATGTAGGTTTTCCCAATCCAAGGCAAAGGGAATAGTCCACATTGAAGGAATCCAAGGCAAAGGGAAGTCCACATTGATGTAGGTTTTCCCAATCCAAGGCAAAGGGAATAGTCCACATTGATGTAGGTTTTCCCAATCCAAGGCAAAGGGAATAGTCCACATTGATGTAGGTTCTCCCAATCCAAGGCAAAGGGAATAGTCCACATTGATGTAGGTTCTCCCAATCCAAGGCAAAGGGAATAGTCCACATTGATGTAGGTTTCCCAATCCCAATCCACATTGATGTAGGTTCTCCCCAATCCAAGGCAAAGGGAATAGTCCACATTGATGTAGGTTCTCCCAATCCAAGGCAAAGGGAAATCCACATTGATGTAGGCAAAGGGAATAGTCCACATTGATGTAGGTTCTCCCAATCCAAGGCAAAGGGAATAGTCCACATTGATGTAGGTTCTCCCAATCCAAGGCAAAGGGAATAGTCCACATTGATGTAGGTTTTCCCAATCCAAGGCAAAGGGAATAGTCCACATTGATGTAGGTTTTCCCAATCTGAGACAAAGGGAATGGTCCACATCGAATGCTTCTCATAGTACGTCTTTGTTAATATTATATCACCTCCGAAGAAAGTGACACTTGATTCAGCACATTTTCCCAGTCTGAAGTAAAGGGAAATTCCATTTCTAGTCGGATAGAGAGATCTTGAAAATAAGCGCACACATGGTTGATCTAGGGTCTAGATAGACAGGCTGTTTTATGATATTTTTTATGATAGATCTGGATTCAATCTTGTAAGATCTAGGTATATCTAAGTCTAATTGTTATCTAGAGGTCTAGAAACTACGAGTGTAGATTTAGATTTTTAGGTCTAGAACTAGAATTTGTCATACCCATTTTCTTTAATAACTTTAGTAGAGCTAGAGTTAGACTTGCTTGGTAGCCTAGTTAATAGAATCAGAGCTGATTGAGAGCTTTGCTATAACTGCTATAATAACAAGCAAATCTTTGAAACAACTAACTCTAGATCTAGGTTAAAGATAAGCTAGCTCCAGAATGTAGATCTAGACAATTTAACAAATTGGGGATGACCTGTCAAAAGTTTAGGTTTAATGATGGGGATTCACCAGTAGATGTGATTGATTTAGATCTAAGTTCTATGTCTAAGAACAAACTCTGGCTGTCAACGTAAGATTGTAATGATGAATTCCTTTCTAGTTATATCAGGAAGGTTGAGAAAGGTGGCATTGCATGGTGTTGTTATTGTAAGTTCGAGATGGGTGGTTTCAGAACGTTGTACCCTTGGGTAAGGTACTTCACTCTTATTTCCTCACTTCACTCAAGTGTGAATGAGTACCCAGCTATAGGTAGAGAAAGATCTTGTCTGAGTGTTAGTAAGAAAAGCTAACATGCTTGTGTACTGTATGCTTCCCCTGGGAGTTGAAAAGGATTTTGAATGAAATGGCCTGCTGGGGGATAAATGATGTACAGTCAGTGAGCCTGCACTTGTACGGGGATACAGACTATTAATCCATCTTTATCTTTACTTGCAGTCAGTAGCGAAAGCGTTTATTGTGCATTTTACAATCACTAGTTATTATAACTTTCTCTCGGCTCACTTCCATGAGATAATGTCATATGTCTGTCGTCTTCTTTGTTCTTCATTCATCTTGAGATCATCGATAGCATATGATGGGCGGGGGGTAAATTGTCGATGAAACAACGATATTTTTTATTTGATTTGATTTTTTCACATCCAGAACTAAGGTGATCTCTCTGGGGGTTTTGGTAAGATTTAGAATTTTGCCTGAACTGCCGTGTAAACAGCCAGGGGATCTGTAACGTGCACAGAGTGTTGTGATCTGCACATAGGACCTCTGTTTTATCGCCCGTCGCCGATGGGGCTAAGTGTTGCGATCCATCTACCTGAACCTGGGGGGGGGGGTAGACTTGCTCGAAAACACTTGAGATAATTTTTCCACCGCTGGCGGGGCTCGAACCCACTACCTTTTGGTCGCCCCCAATGAAACAAAGAAAACTAAACATAATGCAAATAATATATACGTCTACAGCAGGGTGCATAAAGATGCTACCTGAGAATTTAGTTTTGTAGAGGCGTCGTAGCTGAACCGTAGTGTTGTGAGCTTGTAATCATGGCGACACTGATTCAAGTCCCTTGTCTGGCACAGGTGGATTTTTTTTCACAAGGTTGTTTTCCTATGAAAGGTACTTCACTCTGCTTTCCTCACTTGATTCAGGTGTGAATGAGTGCCCAGCTGTAGGTAGAAAAAGATCTTGTCAGAGTGTTAGCTCGAAAAGCCTAACAGACTTGTGTACTGTATGCTGCCCCGGGAGTTGAGAAAGACTTTGAGTAAAATAGCCTGCTGGGAGATAAATGATGTACAGTCAGTGAGCCTGCACTTGTACAGGGATACGGACTGTAATTCCATCTTATCTTTATGTTTTGCTAATTGCAATGATTTTTAAACATGCCACCTGAGAATTATGTTTTGCTAATTACAGTGATTTTTAAACATGCCACCTGAGAATTATGTTTTGCTAATTACAATGACTTTTAAAAAGATTGGTTTTATTCTCTCTTCTTTTTTTTTCTTCTTATTGCATTTGAATGTCAACGGCTACAGACTGCACAGATTGAGGTGAGTATCAATCTCAAAACCTTGCCATGTCTGGTGGGTTGTGAGTGGCGGGGGGGGGGGTGCTTGTAGGTCCTACTTCTTTCCTTTCACTCTTTTAAATTTCTTCCATCTTGTTGTGGCCTCTAAATTTAGCCTCAGATCACCAATTACGATAGAAAAAGTTCTTCTCTCTCTCTCTCTCCTCTCTCTCTCCCCCTTCTCCCTCTCTTTCTCTCTCTCTCTCTCTCTCTCTCTATCTCTCTCTCTCTCTCCCTCCCTCTCTCACTCTCTTTCCCTCTCTCTCTCCCTCTCCCTCCCTTTCCCTCTCTCTCTCTCCCTCCCTTTCCCTCTCTCTCTCCCTCTCTCCCTCCCTCCCTCCCCCCAATAATCACCTCCTGAACAGGACGTTGGTCTAGTCCTTGGTACCTATTTGCACCTGGGTGGAGTCTGGAAAATGTGTTTGAAGTGTCTTTCCCAAGGAACACGGTGTAGGAACTAGCATTGCTGGGATCAAACCCAGGAATCTCATGATCCTTGTCCGGCAGTCTAACCACTGGGCTAGTGATGCCACCAAAGAATGAATTTAAAGTAGGCTCATTTTTTTGTTAATAAAGGTAATATGATTGAAATCTGTTTAGCAAAAATGATTGAAATGCTTTTATTCTCATGGCAGTGTAATTGAGGAAAGATACTTCTCTCCTCATTTGCCTCAGGTGTGAAAAGGTACCAAGTTATAGGCCTAAAAAAATACCAGTTTAAAATGCCTAACAGGCAGCTGAACTGTGTGTTTCCAGGAAGTCCAAAAGGATTTTGAATGAAATGGCCTGCTAGGTCCTCAGTGACGTGAAGTCGGAGAGCCTGCACTTGTGCAGTGGTACAGACTGTAAATCCGTCTTTATCTTTTAATCTTTGCTTTGGTCACAACTTTGATATCATAACAATTTTAACCTTTTGAACTCTGTCCCAGGAACCACTGTACCTACAGCCTCCATTACTTCGCATGTAGATTTCAAAAAGCCTGCATTAGGTTCTTTGTGAATTAACACTTTGATCAAATCAATATTTTATTGATTGGAAAAAGATTGTTTCGCGTGCGATTCAGGAAACTTTTTTATTGTGACTAGATTTAATTTTTCGACTTCCGGTCATTACAATAATATAGCTCGTGTGACTTCAGTATTGCATGCTTATTTGATCTGTTATTCATATTTGATATCACCCGTAATCGATACAATGATTTCTGAGCAAACTGCAGTCAAAGTTCAAGAGACTCAGCTTTATAATTTTAAAAAATCATAATCCAACATTATTTACGGGCATGCTTGTTGTATTTAAACCCAAAGTCGTTCACGCCGTTTGGAGGGTCATGCTCGGGGTGGTCGGGTTAAAAACTTATTCCTCTTCAATGTGAGACTTATTTGTGACCTTTTTTTTGTTGTTTGTTTCCATGTCAAATTTTGATTTGTGTGAAGGCATCTGGCAACACGGACAGTTCCCAGCTAAACTTGGACCACTTCCAGCTCCTGCGAGTCATCGGGCGTGGTAGCTACGCTAAGGTGCTACAGGTCGAACACAAGAAGACCAAGCGGATCTACGCCATGAAGGTCATCAAGAAGGAGCTGGTCAATGATGACGAGGTAGGCTCAGCTTTGGTTTGCACGCTACTCACTATTCTGGTTGATTTGATTTGATTTGATTTGATTTGATTTGATTTGATTTGATTTGATCTTATCTTATCTTATCTTACTCACATCCAGCGCTAAGGTGATCTCGGGATTCCGAATTATCCTGTGATCCAACGACAAGATCTTTAAAGTGCACAGAGTGCACTCTTTAGAGTGTTACGGCACTAATTTAAAAACAATAAATTATTATACATATAATGGGAGTACGTATTTATGTCTTATAGTATCAACATAGTACATGTGTATTACGTAGCTTACACTGTCTAGAGTGGAACGTGCAGGGTTCCCACAGGGTCGGGAATTAGTTCATTTCATTCTTGGTTGTGAATATGTTGTGAATATGTTGTGAATATGTTGTGAATTTAGTCTAGTATTCGCTCGGTTGGACTCCTCGGTCTTAAATTGGTTGGGAAATTGACTCCGTCCATGGTTCTCCATTTGCTTGGGCTGCAAAATGTCGCCACCTGTCAGCAAACAAGCTTAGCGCCAACCCACTTTGCCCGACTTGAGTCCAGAGCCGCTGGCTTTAGTGCCACGCTCAGTCACGTGTCCACCCACTCTCACTTTTGTTTCTCTCGGCTTGTCACCCGGTTCGCGAAGCGGCTGATCGATAAAACAAAAACAAACTTTGAAGCGAGCACGTTCGGTTTACCTCTTTCTTTCTTTTTGTAGTTCGTCTTACCTTTCGGTGACTAATTTAATCACTGATATCTCTGCCGATTTAGTTGATTTTTACGTGCCATCTGGACAGCAGAGCTTTATCCATAAATCTTCTTACATGTTTCCATTTCCCTCTTCCATGACACGTGTGTGTCCTCTAGGACATAGACTGGGTGCAGACAGAGAAGCACGTGTTTGAGGCAGCCACTAACTATCCCTTCCTGGTTGGATTGCATTCTTGTTTCCAGACTGCCAGCAGGTGAGTATGTCTTCCTGAACCTTTCAGTTCCCACCTGAAATAATACCCTTCCCCAATATGCCTTCCCCCTTTCCCAGAAAAAAACTCCACAATATAACACTCACCCCATACCCCTCAGAAAACACTATTTAAAAACTCATCAAAAAGTATTTATATGTTTTCACCTGAACTATAGTGATATGTTGATATGTTAATGAGATGTTACGATGTGCGTTTTTTTCAAAACTTTATAAGAGCTTTAGTGTAAATTTTATTGTGATTTTGTCTACTGCAAGCATGTCATCCCATCATAATAATTAGGTCATTTTACACTTAAACGCTGTCAAAACTAGTGGGTCGAATTTGCAGTCGTTGTTGTTAGTATCAGCTTAGATCTACATTTAGACTATTTAGGGGGAGTGAGACAGAAGAAATTTACCCACAATCCCTTACCCTGAAACCCCTTACCCCTATCCACACTGGGGCGGGCGGGAGAGGTGGAGGAGGGGGGGGGGGAAGGTTCAGGGTAAAGGATTGTGGATGTATTTCTTCCAACTCACCTCTAAAGTCTAAATGTAGATCTAAGCCAATGCCAACAGTGAATACAAATTTGACCTACGTTCATTCACGCCGCTAAAGTGTAAAATTACCAAGTTATTATTTTATATTCCACGTGCAAGCTTTTAACATCAATTTTTTATTTTTGGGCATCGTCTCCATGAAAACGGAGGAATATTGCAAGCCTACCAGCATCTTCTGTGCATATTTTTACCTGTAATAAAATTTATTTATTTTTCCTTCAGGCTTTTCTTTGTCATTGAGTTTGTGAACGGAGGAGATCTGATGTTCCACATGCAACGCCAAAGACGACTGCCCGAAGAGCATGCACGCTTCTACGCGGCAGAGATCTGCCTGGCTCTCAACTTCCTGCACGAAAGAGGTAAATTTCTTTTCCCTTTTGGTCCAGTTTTCCAACTTATTCCCATACTGTCTTGACCTGGAGCAGCCTCTGATTGGGTTGAGAAAAGATGTAAACAAACAGGGTTATGCCTGAACACGTCCACTTTCAAGAAAAGATGTAAACAAACAACAAAGCCGACATAAAGATCTGCTGAAACTTTGTTACCAGATTGAAATTAAAAAAAAACGTTTTTAGACTTGACCTGAAAGTAGTCTAAACCCTTTACATTAAGTTTAAGTGGCGGCCTTCTTGCTCTATACGTTCAACTTCCTCTCGGCTGTGGCAACCCGGTTTGTTTACATTGTTCTGACTTCCTGCCAGCTGATAAACACAAAAGACTGCGGATTGGTCTGCACTTTCCGTGTGGAAAGAGTTAAAGGTGAAGGCAGGTTCACACGGTCAACTTTGAAAGCTAGTGGATTCACTCCATTATGATAACCATTTGGATAACATTGAAAGCTAATGGATTCACTCCATTATGATAACCATTTACTCCATTATGATAACCATTTGGATAACATTGAAAGCTAATGGATTCACTCCATTATGATAACCATTTGATAACCATTTGGATAACATTGAAAGCTAATGGATTCACTCCATTATGATAACCATTTGGATAACATTGAAAGCTAATGGATTCACTCCATTATGATAACCATTTGGATAACATTGAAAGCTAATGGATTCACTCCATTATGATAACCATTTGGATAACATTGAAAGCTAATGGATTCACTCCATTATGATAACCATTTGGATAACATTGAAAGCTAATGGATTCACATTATGATCCATTTACATTGAAAGCTAATGGATAACCATTTGGATAACTTTGAAAGCTAATGGATTCACTCCATTATGATAACTATTTACTCCATTATGATAACCATTCACTCCATTATGATAACCATTCACTCCATTATGATAACCATTCACTCCATTATGATAACCATTTAGATAACATCAATCAACATTTTGTAAAGATAGGATGATGAAAAAAAATTTGGTAAGGTAAAGAAATGTTTTGTTTCAATTTGTTTTCCTCTCACTTCTTTTTTCCTACCCTCACCCTCTATATGCATGCAAATCACCCCATTCTCTGTTTAAAGTCATAGGAGATTTATTTCCCTTCATTGTGATACCAAATGTGTTGACTTGTTGCTTATTTTAAAAATATTGATGGTCAGTTTTAGACTCTGGTAGACATTTCATATTTATGGTCAGTTTTAGACTCTCATATTTACACATTATGCTCAGTTTTAGACACTTGGGTAGACATTTCATATTTATGGTCAGTTTTAGACACTCTGGTAGACATTTCATATTTATGGTCAGTTTTAGACACTCTGGTAGACATATCATATTTATGGTCAGTTTTAGACACTCTGGTAGACATTTCATATTTATGGTCAGTTTTAGACACTCTGGTAGACATTTCATGTTTATGGTCAGTTTTAGACACTCTGGTAGACATTTCATATTTATGGTCAGTTTTAGACACTTGGGTAGACGTTTCACACCGATTCGAAAAAGTTAATTCTGGCGGCAACTGGGGGACACCGTAGTTTTAATTCCAGGTGGAAAGGGTTAATCTTGTATTCTCTGTATTGGCAGGCGTCGGTTCTGTTGCTTTGAACTTTCAGCAGGGGTTTTGCGCGTGTCATTTTTTGTCGGTTTAAACGCTGAAGGGGTTATTGTCACTGAATAAAAATCTGACAAAAGGGATTGAATTAGTAAGTACATTTACCAAGCCGATTCTTGCGACTCAAAGTTCAGAAAGGTGTGAAGTGATTGTTCAAGCTCAAGTAGGGAAAGCATTAGTTAAGATTGAGAGATTAATTTCGTTTTTGGATTTAGAAGTCCTGTCAACATGGTTTTGATCACTTTATTACTGACTTGAGTTTACGTTGGAAGAGTTAAGTCGCATCTCACCTTCGCGCCATTGGCAGGGTAAATACTTACCTGAGAAACCCAGCATTTTAATGAGCATGAATTTCTTTCATAGACAATCTTTCAAGGCGTCTTTCACGTGATTTCTTTTGATGAAATGTCTGTTACTTCTACCAGGGATCGTATACAGAGATTTGAAACTAGACAATGTTCTCCTGGATGCAGAAGGTCACATCAAGCTGACAGACTATGGCATGTGCAAGGTACGAATCTGTTTTGGATTTGCAGCTGAGGTGTTTTTTGTTTTGTTCTGTTTTTTTACTTTGTTTTTAATTCTTCATTTGTTGTTCGTTTGTTTTCGTTTTTTGACATGTGTGTCATTTTAAAGCTTATTTTGACATGTGTAATCTTCAATGTCTTTTTGACGTGTGTCATCTTCAATGTCCTTTTGACATGTGTCATCTGAAAGCTCGTTTTGATGTGTGTCATCTTAATGCTCATTTTGACGTGTGTCATTTGAAAGCTCATTTTGACGTGTGTTGTCTTAAAGCTCATTTTGAAGTGTGTCGTCTTAAAGCTCATTTTGACGTGTGTCGTCTTAAAGCTCATTTTGTTCAAGGACAGTTGGAGCCACTTAGTTCTTGAAGGTCCTCTGTGCACACATAGGTGATCAGTGTATATCCTGTGTGTACATCTAGTTACACATTTCAAATCTCAAGTATACATCTAGTTATACTTTTTTCAAATCTCAAATATACATCTAGTTACACATTTCAAATCTCAAGTATACATCTAGTTACACATTTCAAATCTCAAGTATACATCTAGTTATACTTTTCAAATCTCAAGTGTACATCTAGTTATACTTTTCAAATCTCAAGTGTACATCTAGTTATACATTTCAAATCTCAAGTGTACATCTAGTTATACATTATAAGTCTCATATTTGCAGCTAGGCTGTTCAGATGAAATTGAAAATCCTATCTTTTGAGATCACTGTTTATAAAGCACAGAGAATGTTACAAACAAATGTTTGTCAGGGAATGTTTTCAGGGCGGTTTGGTGTCATCAGTAGTGTTGTGAAAATTGCTGTCACCATGACACTGGTTCAAAAACCTTGCAGGCCCAGGATTTTTTCTCAACATGGTACTTTTAAGAAGAAAGTCTTTGTCTCTGTTTTCTGTGTTTGACTCGGATCAGAATGAGGACTCAGTTATAGGCAGCGGAAGATCTTGTCAGAGAGCTAATATGACGTACTTAAAAGTCAGCTGTACTGTGTGCATTCCAGCGAGTTGAACAAAATTTTTAATGAATTGGCCTACTGAGGTATAATGATGTAAAGTTAGTGAGCCTGCACGTGTGTGGGGGTACAGATTCGAATTCCAGCTTCGAAATCAATGAAGTGGCATCTGTGGCCGAGCGGTTGGGTTGCCAGACTGGGAATCATGAGGTCCCGGGTTTGAATCCTAACAAAGCTCAGTCGAACGTTGAGTTCCTTGGGAAAGACGCGCGTAACACACATTTCCACTCTACCCATCGGCAGATAGGTACAGGAACTAGCTCGAAAGTAAAATCTTGTGTCAGAGTAGTCTCCTGGCCAGGAAGTGATTATTATGACCTGTTCCACTTCACACAATTGGAGCTCGGATAAGCTCCAGCTCCACGGTCCCTATAGATCTTGAAGATTGGAGCTCGGATAAGTTCCAGCTCCATGGTCCCTATAGATCTTGAAGATTGGAGCTCGGATAAGCTCCAGCTCCATGGTCCCTATAGATCTTGAAGATTGGAGCTCGGATAAGCTCCAGCTCTATGGTCCCTATAGATCTTGAAGATTGGAGCTCGGATAAGCTCCAGCTCTATGGTCCCTATAGATCTTGAAGATTGCTCCAGCTCGGATAGATCTTGAAGATTGGAGCTCGGATAAGCTCCAGCTCCATGGTCCCTATAGATCTTGAAGATTGGAGCTCGGATAGCTCCAGTCCAGCTCCATGGTCCCTATAGATCTTGAAGATTGGAGCTCGGATAAGCTCCAGCTCCATGGTCCCTATAGATCTTGAAGATTGGAGCTCGGATAAGCTCCAGCTCCATGGTCCCTATAGATCTTGAAGATTGAGCTCGGATAAGCTCCAGCTCCATGGTCCCTATAGATCTTGAAGATTGGAGCTCGGATAAGCTCCAGCTCCATGGTCCCTATAGATCTTGAAGATTGGAGCTCGGATAAGCTCCAGCTCCATGGTCCCTATAGATCTTGAAGATTGGAGCTCGGAAAGCTCCAGCTCCATGGTCCCTATAGATCTTGAAGATTGGAGCTCGGATAAGCTCCAGCTCCATGGTCCCTATAAATCTTGAAAGAAATTGAATGGTCCCTATAAATCTTGAAGGATAAGCTCCAGTCCCTATAAATCCTCGGATGGTCCCATGGTAGATCTTGAAGGAACTTTTCTGCTTTTTTTAAATCAATATAAGAAAGTTTTATTATTACGATTGTGATTGTCTTCAACATTATCATTAAGATGATCATCATGACCTTCAATTTCATCATTACCACTATCATCCAATGTTCCCTCTAAGCTGTGCTCTTGTGCGCACACCAGGGAGGAAAGGTATGCACAGTTGAGAAATGTTTGTGCACACCAGTGAAAAACGACAACACGTACAAAGTAATAACAAGTGATAATTTGTAGACCATTTTGATTTTTTTGTCAATCTTTGCACAACACCCAGAATGTACGCATACAGACAATCAAAACTTAGAGAGAACATCACTCTCATCAATTCAAAATCACCCTGAGATTTTTAACCGTTTGCAGTTTACATGAAGCTACCACACTTGATATGTGTTGTGGCTGTCATACGTGGTCTGCACTGTTATGCATGTCTCCTGATTGGATTTTCATATTATATTTAGTACAATTTTCAGTGTTCTTATTTACTTTCCCAATTATGTCACGTCTATTCAAGTGGATCTTTTTCTTTGTATTTCAAATTCAACATCTTTTAATTGTTATTACAGCACAGTCTGTATTCCCGAGCTCCTTGGGTTCAGAAAATTAGTTTGTGGAATAAGTGTCTCGGGCAATATCGTGGCGTACATATTGTGTACTTTCATCGCATGATATCAGAATATTTTCATGGCTGTGTCCCTTGAATGTCTTGGAGTGCGTGTATGGCGTCTTTTGAAGGCTAGGCCTACAACGTTGTACGACATTAGGTCTATGTATGGCATCTTTTGAAGGCTAGGCCTACAATGTTGTGTGACATGAGATGTAGGCCTACAATGTTGTGTGACATGAGATGTAGGCCTACAATGTTGTGTGACATGAGATGTAGGCCTACAATGTTGTGTGACATGAGATGTAGGCCTACAATGTTGTGTGACATGAGATGTAGGCCTACAACGTTGTGTGACATGAGATGTAGGCCTACAACGTTGTGTGACATGAGATGTAGGCCTACAATGTTGTGTGACATGAGATCTAGGCCTACAATGTTGTGTGACATGAGATGTAGGCCTACAATGTTGTGTGACATGAGATGTAGGCCTACAATGTTGTGTGACATGAGATGTAGGCCTACAACGTTGTGTGACATGAGATGTAGGCCTACAATGTTGTGTGACAGGAGATGTAGGCCTACAATGTTGTGTGACATGAGATCTAGGCCTAACGTGATCAAAATTGAGAATGTGAAAAAGATGTTTGAAATATACAGATTTCCAAGCAAAAGGAATAGAGCCTTGTGAGAAAAGTGGGTGAGACGCGGATACATGCATGAGTCTTAATCCATTCCTATGGGCCTAAGGAGAAGGAATTTCAAGGAATCATTTCTGCTTGGGGGACGGATGGGGAAAGAAGAGAGCATGGTGCCAGTGACGTCAGCAACAGAAATTTAGTTGCTATTTGGTGCCGTGATATCATTTCAGTCAGTCAGAGTTGAAGGTGGCGTGGTGTTAGCTGGTGCCATGATATCATTTCAGTCAGAGTTGAAGGTGGCGTGGTGTTAGCTGTTGCCGTGATATCATTTCAGTCAGAGTTGAAGGGGGCGTGGTGTTAACTGTTGCCGTGATATCATTTCAGTCAGAGTTGAAGGTGGCGTGGTGTTAACTGGTGCCATGATATCATTTCAGTCAGAGTTGAAGGGGCGTGGTGTTAACTGTTGCCGTGATATCATTTCAGTCAGAGTTGAAGGGGCGTGGTGTTAACTGTTGCCGTGAAATCATTTCAGTCAGAGTTGAAGGGGGCGTGGTGTTAACTGTTGCCGTGATATCATTTCAGTCAGAGTTGAAGGGGCGTGGTGTTAGCTGTTGCCGTGATATCATTTCAGTCAGTCAGAGTTGAAGGGGCGTGGTGTTAACTGGTGCCATGATATCATTTCAGTCAGAGTTGAAGGGGGCGTGGTGTTAGCTGTTGCCGTGAAATCATTTCAGTCAGAGTTGAAGGGGCGTGGTGTTAGCTGTTGCAGTGAAATCATTTCAGTCAGAGTTGAAGGGGGCGTGGTGTTAGCTGGTGCCATGATATCATTTCAGTTAGTCAGAGTTGAAGGGGGCGTGGTGTTAGCTGTTGCCGTGATATCATTTCAGTCAGTCAGAGTTGAAGGGGGCGTGGTGTTAGCTGGTGCCGTGATATCATTTCAGTCAGAGTTGAAGGGGCGTGGTGTTAGCTGGTGCCGTGATATCATTTCAGTCAGTCAGAGTTGAAGGGGCGTGGTGTTAGCTGGTGCCGTGATATCATTTCAGTCAGAGTTGAAGGGCGTGGTGTTAGCTGGTGCCGTGATATCATTTCAGTCAGAGTTGAAGGGGCGTGGTGTTAACTGGTGCCATGATATCATTTCAGTCAGAGTTGAAGGGGGCGTGGTGTTAACTGGTGCCATGATATCATTTCAGTCAGAGTTGAAGGGGGCGTGGTGTTAACTGGTGCCATGATATCATTTCAGTCAGAGTTGAAGGGGCGTGGTGTTAGCTGGTGCCGTGATATCATTTCAGTCAGAGTTGAAGGGGCGTGGTGTTAACTGGTGCCATGATATCATTTCAGTCAGAGTTGAAGGGGCGTGGTGTTAGCTGGTGCCGTGATATCATTTCAGTCAGAGTTGAAGGGGGCGTGGTGTTAGCTGTTGCAGTGAAATCATTTCAGTCAGAGTTGAAGGGGGCGTGGTGTTAGCTGGTGCCATGATATCATTTCAGTTAGTCAGAGTTGAAGGGGCGTGGTGTTAGCTGTTGCAGTGAAATCATTTCAGTCAGAGTTGAAGGGGCGTGGTGTTAGCTGTTGCAGTGATATCATTTCAGTCAGAGTTGAAGGGGACGTGGTGTTAACTGGCACCGTGAAATCATTTCAGTCAGAGTTGAAAGGGGCGCAGTGCAGACTTACACCCTTTTATGATCATTTTACATATTGTAGAGCTTAGATCTAATTTTAATCGTTAATGATATTGCGTGATTATAACGATTGACGTGGCGCATTGCGATGTTGTTTGTGGTTATTCACCGAAAAAAACGTAACAGATTTGGTCGATTGGCGTGAAAATTAGTATGGGGAACAACTATATGTCTTCTGGGAATATGTACATATATTATAAAGACAACGAATGATCTTGGTTGGGGCTTTCTTGAATTTCGGAGATTCCATGTTTTTGTCAAACTCGTATTCGTGGAATACAGGCTGTACTGTATTATTAATATGTTTTATTATTATGATTATTATTATTATTGATATATTATTGTTAGTATTATTATATGTACTTTGTTTACTTTTGGTTTGTTAGTATTATTTTATTATTATTGTTATTATTATTATTATTATTATTATTATTATTATTATTATTATTATTATTATTATTATTATTATTATTATTATTATTATTATTATTATTACTGTCATCATTATTATTATTATTATTATTAATATAATTATTATTATTATTATTATTATTATTATTATTATTATTATTATTATTATCATTATTATTAATATTGTTCTTCTTATTATTATTATTACTGTCATCATTATTATTATTATTATTATTATTGTTATTATTATTATTATAACTATTATTATTATTATTATGATTATTATTATTATCATTATTATTATTATTATTATTATTATTATTATTATTATTATTATTATTAAACTTGTTATTATTATTACTATTTTAATCAATGACTTGACCAGTCAAAGCCTTACTATATCACTTGTAAATAAGCATTTTACTAGTATCTTACCATTCCATGAAATCAGTGAACTCAAATATGCTTCCATCTCCTTATGCCCCTCCCTGATGCACTTCCACCCTTACTGTGCCCCGTTGGGTTGGATGACCATGACCTTCCCATCATGCCATCGTCTCCATCATCCCATCATGCATCCATTCATCTTCACCATCTGCTTCCGTGACTTGACCTGCCCTGCCCTGCCCTGCCCTGCCACGCCAATTTCCCATCGTCCCCCATAATTTTATGTGAAAACAGGAAGGGTTGAATCGTGGGGACACGACTGGGGCGTTTTGTGGAACGCCAAACTACATAGCCCCCAGAAATCCTTCGGGTGAAGAATATGGTAAGACCTTTGGGCAACAGGTTTTATGTTGTTTTCTTTTGTTTGTTGTTCTGGCCAAGCATAGATTGCAGCTGTGACAGGGGAGATCTTTTCTTCCTTTATTTTTCTTTCTTACTTTTTTTCTCCTCTGATTTGTTCTTCCTTTGTGTGTGATTGACCTCTTTACCTCCCTCCCCCCCCCCCCTTCCACCCCTTCCACTGTAATTTCGTTTCACACATGTGCAATTATTGCGTTTTTTATTTATCTAATCATAGCTGCCCACCAGTTCAGTACGTAAAAAAAAATATTTTTAAGTACGGTATTTGACTCCAAGTCTGTAAATCTGATTTTAGCTTGAAAAGTTGTATCTGAGGTTAAAGTATTTTTGTTTTTTTATTTTTATTTTTTGAAAGAAACCTTTATTAAACGGCAGAGACTTAGAGATTAGGTTGATATGCCATTCTGCGGCGTTCGTTAAACTAGCATCGCTACATTAGAAAAGCTAGGCCAGCAATGCCTTAAAGCGACTTCAGGATTTCTGGAATATCTCAGGCCGCTGTGCAGTTAAAATTGAAGGGGGTCATTTCACTAGAGTGCTATGTCCATTCTCGTGAAGAGCGAGACATAGAGAGACAATCTAGGAATATATGGAAATCATGCTTCCTGGAAAAGTGTGAAAATGAAATCATGAAAATGCAGCGCGTTTTCAGCCGTTTGTAACCTGGAATTCCCAAAGCCAACAGTTGTGAAGTCCATGATTTTGCCATTTTTTCTCTTAATGACGTAATTGTGACTGAGGCACACTATTGAAATGACACCTTCAATCAGTTCTCGCTGTCAGAGACTGTTTTTTTTCTCTTTCCAATTTGAAATGATTGGCCGCTATGTCTAATGATGAGTTTTACAAAATTTGTTCTCTCTCTCCGAGGCTTTTTTTGTGTACACTACCTGCCGGAGGTGAAACGGGCGCTGAAATTTCACCATAGTTCATTTTGCCACTTGCAAACTAATCATTGCTAACTCCTTTTCATTGGCTTGCTTTATAGTTGTAGCGGCGATGACACTTGTAGAAGCATGTTGGGTCTTTTGTGCCTTTTTTCCCTCATGCTTGTTTTATTGATCACATATCCCTGCCATTCTGGTGAACACATGTGTATACAGAAAAGAAAATGCAATTTTAATTTCTTTTAATTTTAAGTTTTCAATTAAATTTTATTTTATTTTATTTTATTTTCCTCTGTATGTATGTATGTGTGTGTGAATGTGTGTGTGTTTTAGTCAATGAATGGTAAAATATCAGCATTTGCAAAATGTACATTCACACATGTGTCCCCTTTTGACAGGTCTTTAATATTTTGTCTGTGGTGTATACATGTTTTCATCATAACGATGATGATGATTGCTCTGTTAAACCCGTAATAATGTGTGCATTCTTCTCCCTCCCAAGGCCCAAGTGTACATTCCATGGTTTCGCGAAGCCAGACCTTGCAATACATTTTTTTTGGAATGGATTTCTACCCTCTAACACTGGTTACGTTTCAGGACTGAAGACATATTCTCAAATTTTTTACAATTAAATCTTTTTACTGGTGAGCCACTGTGTTCCAGCATTGCTGACTCACTCATCAGAAAGTGTATTGTTAATCTAAATAGAGTAATGTACTTCTTCTCTTTCCCAGCTCAAAGGACACAGAATAGCTCAAAGGTCGATAGAGGCCATGTTTTAATTTATGGCTTTTTGTGTTGTATAACACTTTTTATCTATTTAATTTGAACTTATTGACTAATGTCTTTAGATCTTTGCCGGAACATAGGTCCTCAACAACACTCCTCCATGTGGCTCTGTTCTGGGTAGCCTCCTCCTCCTCCTCCTCCTCCCCCTCCTCCTCCCCCCCTCCTCCTCCTCCTCCTCCTCCTCAGTTCGAGTCATGTAAATTTAGAGGCTTTGACTTCTGCTTCAATCCTAAAACGTTATGTTCGTTTCGGTCGACTAAGCATAGGGTTTTCTTAGTGTTAAAAAAGTGGAAAAAAGATGTTACTAATTTCAGACTTAAACGGTTTTGCGACTCTCACTGCCTATATGTCGACATGGGTTTGTTTTTAGAAAAAGAAAAAATGGCTTTAAAATTCTCAGTTGGAAACATAATATTGAGTACGGACAAGATCGAAGTGAAATTTGGGACGAATGTAGATGAAATTTGGGACGAATGTAGATGAAATTTGGGACGAATGGAGATGAAATTTGGGACGAATGGAGATGAAATTTTGGTCATCGGGACAATTGACAAATGTGAATCTGATGATAATAATTGTCACTCCCAAATCGTCAAATGGGTGGTGAGGGCGATATATACCTCTGAGCCGACGATATGTGTTTGCTTTAAAATTGTGTCGTTTGAGGATTTCAGACTTACTGGAGATCGACCAGCCACAAGATGGTCAGCATATTGTCAACATGGCCTGAAGATAAGAGTTTTGCATGGCCGCCCTTGTCTGGCTTACCCATTGGACTGTCAGTCGTGGCTGTGATCCCGAGATCACGTCCACAGTGGACAGGGTTTCTTAAAACAAACAAACAAACAAAATTTTTGACTGTGTGCCATACTTAATTCTTTCAGGGTTTTTTTTCTTTTTTCTCTGCATTCATTGTCATAAGCCACATTGCATTCTGAGGCTTTTCCGCGTTTGGCACCATCAGGTTGTTTGTTTTTGGTTTATTTCCTATCCGACGTATTAATTGAATTTGTATCTCCTCTTTCTTCACCCCCTCCCCCCCCCCCCCTCTCTCTTGTTGGGTCCCTTGACACGTCACTCTCTCTGAATGTGTGACTGTGTAGGAAAATCTCCACCCAGGGGACAAAACAAACACGTTTTGTGGAACGCCCAACTACATCGCACCGGAAGTGTTGCGGAGAGGATTATGGTATTGCCTTGCTTGTGGTTTTGTCTCTTTTGTTTTCTTTCTGCTACCGCCTTGCCCTCTCCGCCTCCTCCCCCCTTGGCTGCCTTGAGTCGTATGCTTATTGATACCAGCATGACCCTCCTCGCTTCTTGATCATTTGTATTTATCTTTTTATATTTTAACTAGACGTCTTTGAAGGTTACGTAAAGCTGCTAAGCAATTCGTAATAAAAAAACGTATTTAGTAGTACGTTTTCTTCTTGGCATTGGAGTCTGTAAGTCTGCATCTACCTGGAAAAGTATGTCTATGTGGGTTTTAACTGTCATTGTAATATTTGTTTGAAGAAACCCTATGTCAGTGGCAGAGGCTCAGAGACTTGGGTGGAAGCCTGTTATGAGTTCATGAAACTGCCGTCACCTCCGTCAGAAAGCCAGCTAGATAGGCAAACTTCTCTTGTTGGCTTGTTATCTACCTTAAAGTGGGAAGTGGGGGGGGGGGGGGGGGGGGGTTACTCAGTTTATCAATTGTCAATGATGTCTGGAATATAGTATATGGGGAAATCGTGAAAGAAAGCATTAGCCTGCTCAGTGGTAGTGATCTGATTCTTGATTTGAAAAGGTTGGCAGCTATGGCCATATTATTATTGTTATCATCATACGTCTTCTTGAAGCAGGTCTACTGTTTCTGCTATATGCGATGTGATAGGCTTTCTCTTGCTTATATGCAGCACACAGCAATGTAATATGATAAAATGGGGTGACTCTTGTTCATCTAGCACCTGTATTTAAGGAGGGGTTGTGGGGGGGGGAAGGCATCATCTCGACCCGAAGTCATTAATATTTGACATGTATGTTCATACTTCATCAAAATCATTAATATTTGACATGTAATTTTCATACTTCATCAAAATCATTAATATTTGACATGTAATTTTCATACTTCATCAAAATCATTAATATTTGACATATGATTTTCATATCATAATCATACATATAAAGGGTATCATGTTGTGATCGACATGGACTAGTTTTTTTTGTTGCTCAATATTTCAATAGTCATGGTAATAGCGACCATATTGGATTTTACACACTTTTCTTTTCAAATCGCTAAAATTCCAGATGCAATCATCCAAAATCAGCTTGAGTTTGAGAAAGAGGAAAGAAAGACATCTCAAGGTTGATTTTGATGGGAATTTTAGATATCTGGTCTAGTTACTGAGAAAAACAATTGTGTCGTTGCTCCAAATTGAAACATGGGGGTATGCAATCTTGCACTCTTATCTAGTCTCTGAAGCAAATCACTGTTCTACTGTGTGTTGTTCCTTGCCAGAGAACAAAATAATTTCATATTCTTGCCACACTATCATCATTCTGGAAACGCATCCCTTCTTCCTCTCTTCCCCCCCCCCTGTTTATATTTTCTCCTTGCCTCCCTTCACTTAAAAAACATCAAGGCCTCTTTTATGAAAACTGAAAACTATACATCGTGTTTATAATATTTATACATTGTGTCTATAATATTTATACATTGTGTCTATAATATTTATACATTGTGTCTATAATATTTATACATTGTGTCTATAATATTTATACATTGTGTCTATAATATTTATACATTGTGTCTATAATATTTATACATTGTGTCTATAATATTTCCCAGTATTGAAGAAGTCATTTCAACAGTGTCAATTTAGTACAAAACAAAATAAAAAGATAACCCTAGGGAATAAAGAAATCGTGCTTCAGAAAAGTATGAAAGTGATATGATGAAAACACATCACATTTTTAGCCATTTGAAACCGAATTGGAGTCGTCTGTGCCAAATCCATTGTTTTTTGGGCATTTGTCTGTGCCTAAGTCCATTGTTTTGGGGCATTGTCTGTGCCTAAGTCCATTGTTTTTTGGGCATTTGTCTGTGCCTAAGTCCATTGTTTTTTGGGCATTTGTCTGTGCCTAAGTCCATTGTTTTTGGGCATTTGTCTGTGCCTAAGTCCATTGTTTTTGGGCATTTGTCTGTGCCTAAGTCCATTGTTTTTGGGCATTTGTCTGTGCCTAAGTCCATTGTTTTTGGGCATTTGTCTGTGCCTAAGTCCATTGTTTTTTGGGCATTTGTCTGTGCCTAAGTCCATTGTTTTTTTGGGCATTTGTCTGTGCCTAAGTCCATTGTTTTTTGGGCATTTGTCTGTGCCTAAGTCCATTGTTTTTTGGGCATTTGTCTGTGCCTAAGTCCATTGTTTTTTGGGCATTTGTCTCAAGTCCATTGTTTTTGGGCATTTGTCTCAAGGGAGCGTGTCGTAACCTGGTCACACTACTGAAATGACTCCTTCTATTGCACCCGATTAGCAAGACGATTTTAGCTTTATCATAGTTTGATGACTGATTGACTAGTTTAACCTTAAGACATAGATCTGGCTGCCAACCAGTGAAAGTAACAAAAAAGCCCCCAATGTATTTAGTACGTTTCTCTGGCTTTGGGTCCCCCCGTAAGCCTGTATTTACAGTGAAAAGTGCGTATATGATGAGGATTAACTTGAATTTAAAAAACATAAAAAAATAATCTTAAAATCAACTGCGGCAGAGACTCCTAAAAATTGGGATGAAATGGCGGAGACGCCATTCTGAGTTTGCAAGACTATCATAGTACTTGACCAGAAAGGCCAGTGATTGGTGGACTGCTTGTTATTAATTTTACCTTCAAGTTAAACGGGGATTATTTCAAATTAAATCATCAATGCTTTCTGGAATATCACAGACCAACGCTGTGCGAAGTTAGAATTAGGTTTTCAATGGTCAGAGTCTGTTTTTTTTGTTGTTTTATTTGAAAAGGTTAACAGCTACGTTAATATGACGTAACCTTACAACTGATGGCTTCAGTTTTGGCCCATTTCTTCCTCTTTCAGGTCTGAGGAGAGATTACATTGCCATCCTATGTCCTGTGAAGCATTAATTGTTGCTTAACCTTTTTTTATATTCATCACACCCCTGGCTAGAAGTTTTTGATTTGATATGATTTACCCACATCCACGACTACGGGTGATTTCGGGATTTTGGTAGGATTTTTACTTTTGCCGGACTGCCCTGTAAACAGACAAGGGATCTTTAACGTGCACAGAGTGTTGTGATCTGCACATGGGACCTTTTGGCGTCTATGCGGACGGCACTAACATAGATTATATATTCTATTATGAACAGGCTTTGTGTATATATTCTATTTATGAACAGGCTTTGTGTAGTGCTAACATAGATTATTTATTCTATTATGAACAGGCTTTGTGTAGTGCTAACATAGATTATTTATTCTATTATGAACAGGCTTTTGTGTAGTGCTAACATAGATTATATATTCTATTATGAACAGGCTTTGTGTAGTGCTAACATAGATTATATATTCTATTATGAACAGGCTTTGTGTAGTGCTAACATAGATTATTTATTCTATTATGAACAGGCTTTGTGTAGTGCTTAACATAGGATTATATTCTATTATGAACAGGCTTTGTGTAGTGCTAACATAGATTATATGTTCTATTATGAACAGGCTTTTTGTGTAGTGCTAACATAGATTATATGTTCTATTATGAACAGGCTTTGTGTAGTGCTAACATAGATTATATATTCTATTATGAACAGGCTTTGTGTAGTGCTAACATAGATTATATGTTCTATTATGAACAGGCTTTGTGTAGTGCTAACATAGATTATATGTTCTATTATGAACAGGCTTTGTGTAGTGCTAACATAGATTAAATATTCTATTATGAATAGGCTTTGTGTAGTGCTAACATAGATTATATATTCTATTATGAACAGGCTTTTGTAGTGCTAACATAGATTATATATTCTATTATGAACAGGCTTTGTAGTGCTAACATAGATTATATATTCTATTATGAACAGGCTTTGTGTAGTGCTAACATAGATTATTTGTTCTATTATGAACAGGCTTTGTTAGTGCACAGGCTTTGTTAGTGCACGTTTGTGTACACATATTTGATCTCGAGTGTCCTATTTATCTTTATTCTTTGTGTAGCCATCTCATGGGCAGTTGGCAGAGTCTGCTGGTAGGCTCTTATTCTATTCCTTTTACATGTCTTTCATCTTACCACTCTCACTGAAATCACCCTGAGAGTCACCGTACATGGTGGACAGGGTAAATCATTTCAATGACACAAAACAAAACCTCGGCCACCTTATTATGAACTGAAATCTGTATTCATTACGGTATAGAGGTGTTTCTTATATTTTACAGAGACGCAAGATTGTCACCTGGAAACTAATTTTGTGTAATTTCATATGTTTTAATTCTGCTACATGACATGATTTTTACTTTTATCATATTGTGTGAAAAGTGCATGAAGCCCTGCATGATTGACTAATTGACGTATAAATTGCCCAAACTCAAGATGTGTGCTAGATCAGGCATGTCAAACTGGCAGTCTGCGGGCGGCACGTTGGCCCTTCACGAGCCTCGTCTCTACGGTCTGCACAAAGGATAGGGCAATGTCTAGTTTTAGAATTGAAATGTGCTCTTGTTGCCTACGATGACGTCACACGTTGTAGTGAGTAACGGTCATGGGTAGCCCCCAACAACTACTTGTGGTCCTCGTGACAACTACTTGTGGTCCTCGTGACAACTACTTACTGCCCTTGTGGCCGTCCGGGGACCTTGGCATTGACATGCCTGTGCTAGACACCAGAATAATTATATTTGCTACGCATGTTTTTCTCCTCTTTTTTCCGGGAATTTGTTTTATGTCTGGTTTTGATGAGCATGTGTGTCAACAGCGGTTTTATGGACCAGAAATTTTGATGTTATTGTATTATTGTTATTATTATTGTTATTATTATTGTTATTATTATTGTTATTTTTATTGTTATTATTATTATTATTATTAGTATTATTATTATTATTATTATTATTATTATTATTAGTATTATTATTATTATTATTATTAGTATTATTATTATTAGTATTATTATTATTATTATTATTGTTATTATTAATATTATTATTAGTATTATTATTAGTATTATTATTATTATTATTATTAGTATTATTATTATTATTATTATTATCTAGATCTAGATACCTTCTGGAAGGTCTACACTTTTTTCCTTTCGATATTTTACTTATCTTTTATCCTTTTTATCTAGTTCTTCCTTTTTTTTTCATGAGATCACTGCATGTGGTGGACTGGATGAATTTCAATGAAACAAACAAATCCACCATTCCTGTCATGTATTGGTGTCTTAAACACATAGAAAATATTGAGGGGGGGCGGAGGGGGGGGAGGGAACTTGGTAGTCCAGAGGGAAGATGTCGGCCTCTGAACTCGAAGGTCGTGGGGTATTTTCTCAAGCTACTTTGAGTAAAACCTATCCCCTGGTCAAGGTAGGGGATCGACACTTAGTCCCATCGGAGTTGGACAATAGAAAGGAGGTCCTGTGTGCAGATTACATCACTCGGTGCACGTTGGAGATCCCTTGGCTGTTTACAAGGCAGTCCGGGCAAAATTTAAAAAATCCTACCCAAAAAAAAAAAAAAGCCCCGAGATTATTAACCTTAGTTGTGGGGTGTGGGTAAATAATCAAATGAAATCAAAAGTTTTCCTGCTGTGTCCAGATTTCAGTGTGGACTGGTGGGCGCTTGGTGTGCTGTTGCATGCAGATGTTGGCTGGCCGCTTTCCTTTCGATGCCGTGGGAAATGCGGACAACCCAGACCAAAACACGGAGGATTATCTCTTCCAGAGTGAGTTG
>JAXRKP010000845.1:77500-82500 GCA_037039925.1 Doris montereyensis
GTTTCAAACCACGTAATTCTATTTCTCCTTTTCAAGCCCTAGATCTAGAATCTGTTTGCAGAATACGGTATAAACATGTTGATTGAAAATCATCGGACAAAAGATCTCAATCTTAATATCTAGATGTAGAGCTGATGTCAAAGGGAATCGAAGACAGGAAAAGCAAAAGAAAAGATCTCTACTGCAACAGACAATTGGAAGTCATGACTTTTTACATCGTTTACGTGTCAGATCCAAAGACACAGTGCGTGAGCTGGGACGGGTGGTCACGTATTATGTTACGGTTGGCCCGAGTTGGCATCCATTGAAATCAAGGCAAGAAGAGGAGGAAGAAGATGAAGAAGGAGAAGAGGAAGAAGAAAAAGAAGAAGGAGAAGAGGAAGAAGAAAAAGAAGAAGAAGAAGAGGAAGAAGAAAAGAAGAAGAAAAGAAGATGTGGAAATGAGTTATCTTACCCGCTAAAATGGCGGGCATTTTACTGGTAGTAATAATAATAGTATTAATGATAATAATAGTAATAATAATAGTTATAATATAGTAATAATGATACAAAAAATAATACTAGTAATAGTAATAATAATAATAATGATAGTAATAATAATAGTCATAATAATATAATAATAATAATACAATAATGAAAATGATAATAATAATAGTAGTAATGATAATAGTGATAATAATGATAATAATAAAAATAAGAGTATTAATAAATAATAATAATAATAGTAATAATAATATAATAATAATAGTAATAATTTGATAATAAGGATAATAATTTTAAGTATAATAGTAATAATGATAATAATAATTGAAATTTTTTTTTTTATGCGCCAAATCAAGTTGATCAAACAGACTGTTTTTACTTTACGTCCTTCAGACAGTTGAGGAGAACTTTTGCTTTGGATAGCAATTATCTTCAAAGAGTATTTGATTCAGTTACTTGTAATTATCATGGCTTTAATGTAAAGGCTTTATGTAGTTGGGTTTGTTAATGAGAGTTTTTTGTCTGTTTTTTGTTGTCAAATCGGTAGTTATTCTTGAGAAGCCCATCAGGATACCCAGGTCTCTGTCTGTCAAAGCTAATAATACTGCTTAAAGGATTTCTAAATAAGGTAAAGGGTTGTGTCCGTTGTATAAATTTAATCATTTCCTACCATGTTTTTACTTATTTTTCATTAATGATTTTGGTTGGGGGAAAAGGCTTTGATATTCGGTATTCATGCCAACATTACAATGACGAGATCATATAATAATAATGCCACTCTCATGAAAACAGTAATAACATTAATGATGATGATGCCACTCTCATGTTGTACACTGCCACTCTCATGAAAACAATAATAGAATAATAATGGCCAATAATAATGAAAACAGTGTACACTGGCCACTCTCATGAAAACATAGTAATACACCAATTACATTTAATAGAAATAATAATTTTGTGGCCCAACTAAAACAGACAACTTAATAATAATAATAGAAATAATGAAGACAGTCCAATGGTTACAAACATTACAGTTTGGTCCAGACTTTTGTGGCAGCCTCTCAAGACAAAAAGTAGTTCAGTTCAAGCTTTGCCACGGTGGTTGAACAACTTCATATTCTTTCCATGAGTTTGGACACCTTTTTGAAAAGAAGGAAAAAAAAGTAGGGAAATCTGATATAATCCCTGAAACGAGCCTTTGTCCAGGTAAGAGGATGGACACCTAGTCCAATTTTTGAAACGGTAAAAAGGAGGTTCCGTTTGTAGATGTAGACAACACTCTGTGCACGTTAAGGATCCCTTGGCTGAGAGATTTACAGGCTGTTAGATCAAAATGTGCTACGTTTAAAACCTTTGGCTCACCAGTTTTGGATGTTCTCAAATCAAATCAAATGTATTAGCCCAAATACGATCGGTTGTACCTTTTTTTTCTCCTGTTGCGATCGCTTTGGTAACCAAATCAACGCCCATTTTCAAATCATGTTTGGATTAAATGACAAAAAAAAAAAAAACATAAATCTCTTTATATAAACTTGGAAAAGCAAATCTACATATCCTGTCGAGCGTGGTTTATTTATAATAAATAAATCTAAACCATGTAAAAGTGTATACAATCCAAATGTGCCCACTGCGTATATTCAATTGCTTGGTTTGGATCCAGTAGTTATTATTTCCGGTTGAACATATTTCTCTGAGTGGACCAAAACACCAGGTAAAGGATTGCAGTCCAATTGACACCGAAAACGGGAGGTTCCGTTTGTAGATCACAACATGCACGTTGAATGGCAAAGCTGTTCTTCAAAATGTAAAATCCTACCAAAATATTGGGTCATTAGTTTTGGATGTTGGAGAAAAATCAAATCGAATAAAGCATTTCATTGATCTCCTGTTATTCCATCCCATCAAAAAAAAAAACATAAATTTTTATATAAAACTATCACATTATGTAAACCAGTAAATCCAAAATTCGCTTTGATCCAAATTATTTGCTTCCGGAGAAAAACACCAAAGATTTCATTGACTCCATCCCATCATGAATCAAAGCAAAACTTCACATTAATGTGGAGAAAACACCAAAGATTTCATTGACTGCATCCCATCATGAATCAAAGCAAAACTTCACATTAGTACCACAAAAAGGCCCCAGGTTAACTTCAAGTAAGGTCAATAAATAGGTACCGCACTAATGAACACAATAGTACTATATCATGTAACACCATTCACACGTTAGGTGCTGTCAGTTGGTGTAAGCTGGACCCGGGCACCTGTTGTGACGTAGCTATTCAGTTTTTTTGTAGTGAATCGGCTAGATAATCACAATGTTTTCTCAAATATCACAGGCTGTTGTGTGCAAGTTCGAATTAGCCCTCGTGGTCAGAATCTTATTTTCATTTTTAAAAAGGTTGACAGCTATGCATTTGTACTTGGAGAATCTTCTTTTTTCTTTTTCTTTTTTACAAATTATACCCTCTTGTCACGAACCCTGTACTTTGTTGTTCTTTATACATCAAGTCTGTTTTGAGAATGAAGAAATGTGATTTGCTTGTTCAAAACCAGAAAACCGTTTTGTCTCTGCCCCTGTTATAGATGAAACACTTTAGATTGTTTTTTTCCAAATGAGGTTACAATTTTTAAAAATATTGGCTTAAACCGAGGGCCACAGCCTGGCGCCTTCAGTGACATGAGATCACCGCATATGGTGGATAGGGTAAATTCCAACCAAACCAAAGCCTTCAATGATTTCATAGACTGACTGGCTGATGAGCGGAGGTTGGTTGCCTTGTGGTTAGGTTGCTAGAGTTGAAACTATGATTTCCTGGGTCTTAATCCATTCATTTTAATTTATGAAATAAGTGGATCTGTGTCAAGATGGGGCAGACCTTATAGAGAGATGGCAGTTCTTAACATTCTGGCAAGTGCTGAGGTCATGACCTTATAGAGAGACAGCAGTTCTTAACATTCTGGCAAGTGCTGAGGTCATGACCTTATAGAGAGATGGCAGTTCTTAACATTCTGGCAAGTGCTGAGGTCATGACCTTATAGAGAGACAGCAGTTCTTAACATTCTGGCTAGTGCTGAGGTCATGACCTTATAGAGAGACGGCAGTTCTTAACATTCTGGCTAGTGCTGAGGTCATGACCTTATAGAGAGACGGCAGTTCTTAACATTCTGGTAAGTGCTGAGGTGTTGACCTTATAAAGAGACGAACATTCTGGCTAGTGCTGAGGTCATGACCTTATAGAGAGACGGCAGTTCTTAACATTCTGGCTAGTGCTGAGGTGTTGACCTTATAAAGAGACGGCAGTTCTTAACATTCTGGCTAGTGCTGAGGTCATGACCTTATAAGAGAGACGGCAGTTCTTAACATTCTGGCTAGTGCTGAGGTCATGACCTTATAGAGAGACGGCAGTGCCTAACATTCTGGCTAGTGCTGAGGACATGCAATAGAGAGGTCGTGTCGTATCATGTCAGAAATTGTCCCTTATAGAGAAGAGTTTCATTCTCATTGCAATAATTCGTATCATGTCAGAAATTGTCCCGGAAGAGTTTCCTCATTGCTAATTCCACAGACCTGGCAGTTAAGTTATCAACTTACCTACCTTGAATTACACCCTTCTACTCTGGGTGGGGCATAGGTCACCAAAATCAACTTACTTACCTTGACTTAAACCCTTCTACCCCGGGTGGGGCATAGGTCACCAAAATCAACTTACTCACCTTGACTTAAACCCATCTACCCCGGGTGGGGCATAGGTCACCAAAATCAACTTACCTACCTTGACTTTCACCCTTCTACCCCGGGTGGGGCATAGGTCACCAATGAGGTTTCTCCACTTCACTCGGCCCTTCGCCATCATCCCTGTATGGCTCCAGGAAAGACCCATCTGCCCAGCTTCTTGTAAGGTTGACCTCCTCCTCCATGTTGTTTTTGGTCTCCTTCAGCCTGTCTTTCCGTGGGGTTTCCACTTGAGGGCCAGACGGGCTACAGTTGCTGTTGGTTTTCTAAATGTGTGCCCCAGCCGATCCCCATTTTTATCTCTTAATTGAAGGGGTCATTTCAATAGTGTGCCTATGTCAATTTTTGTGAAAAACGAGACAAAGAGGTAATCCTAGGGAATGAAATGAAATCATGCTTCCTCAAAAGTGTGAAAATGATATAATGAAAGCACATCACATTCTTAGCCGTTGGAAACGAATTTCCAAAGCCAACAGCGCCAAAATCTATGGTTTTTGGCCTTTTTCTCTGAATGACATTATTGTGACTTAGGCACCCTATTAAACTGACTCCTTTTATTTGTGTTTCTATTTGACTAGTAAACAAATTATGTTTTTATTCCCTAACAGGCGCCTGCAGAACGCATCGGATGCCATCCACAGACAGGCTTTACAGATATCCAGTCTCATCCGTTCTTCCGCCCCATTGACTGGGATCTGCTGGAGAAGAAGCAGATCATACCACCGTACAAGCCACTCATTCGTCATGAGCGACCTTGAACACTTTGACCCAGCTTTCACCA
>JAXRKP010000845.1:87500-110000 GCA_037039925.1 Doris montereyensis
ACATTAGAGACCCAACTCCTCATAACTTCTCCCTGCTCCCTTCCCACCATGTTTTATCTCTTTGTCTATAAATTTACCTGATGTTCAAAGGATGTACATATCTGTAGTATAAGGATGTTACTTAACAACATACATATCAATGTGAATCCTAGCAAAGTTAGTTCCGACATTGTTTTCCTTGGGAAAGACACTCAACACGCATTTTCCTCCCTCTACCCAGGTGCAAATGAGTACAGGCACTAGTTTGGCAATCAAAACCTGCGTCCCGGCCTGGCCAGGAGGTGATTATTGTCACCCGTTCCGCTTTCCCCCTACTGAAACCGAGATAGGCTGTATGGGCCGTACTGGCCTTGAAGGCATATAAAGACATACGCCATGGGGCTCGATGGGACGTATTGCACTCCTCTCTTTATGAAGGGAGGTTGAGCGGTGGCTAGGTCCTAATCTTTCCTTTCACCTTCATACGGCATGGGCTGGATGGGCCCTACTGGTAGATCCTACTTCTTTCATTTCACTCCTTCAGTTTTGTTATCTCCTTTCATGGCATGGGTCAATGTTGATGACGGCCATCCTACTGGTAGATCCTACATCTTGATTTTCACTCCATGTGATAGAAAGGGTAGACATTTGGGGCCACCCCAAAGGCCCTGCATATGGTGGTTGGGGTGAGATCCTACATTTTCATTTCAACTTAGACGTTTTGTTTCCTCTTTACATTCACCCTGAGCCACTGCATGTGATAGAAAGGGTACATTGCCATAATCACTGCATGTGATAGAAAAGGTACATTGCCAATCACTGCATGTGATAGAAAGGGTACATTGCCATAATCACTTCATGATAGGACTTTCACATTGCCTGCATGTGATTCAACTTGGATAGAAAAGGTACATTGCCATGATCACTGCATGTGATAGAAAGGTACATTGCCATGATCACTGCATGTGATAGAAAGGGTACATTGCCATGATCACTGCATGTGATAGAAAGGGTACATTGCCATGATCACTGCATGTGATAGAAAGGGTACATTGCCATGATCACTGCATGTGATAGAAAGGGTACATTGCCATGATCACTGCATGTGATAGAAAGGGTACATTGCCATCACTTCATGTGATAGAAAGGGTACATTGCCATGATCACTGCATGTGATAGAAAGGGTACATTGCCATGATCACTGCATGTGATAGAAAGGGTACATTGCCATGATCACTGCATGTGATAGAAAAGGTACATTGCCATAATCACTGCATGTGATAGAAAATGTACATTGCCATGATCACTGCATGTGATAGAAAGGGTACATTGCCATGATCACTGCATGTGATAGAAAGGGTACATTACCATGATCATGTGATAGAAACTTTGATCACTTGATAGAAAAATTGCCATGAAAATTGAAAATGAAAAAGCAAAGCAAGAATAGAAAACTTTATATTGTTTTAGCGGAAGTGATGAAAATCTGAAAAAGAAAAAAGAAAAACAGCAAAGCACGAAAAACAAACCAGAAAATCTACCGTTCCCTGATATAAGCCAGCTGGTTTTGTTTGCTGTATGGCGATGAAAGAATCGGTTGAGAGAAGACGGCAGACAACAAGTGCGTTGCAAATGGCTGGTGCCCTCCTATATTTCAAGGCTTGATGTGTCCAGCTGTTGTGTCTGGGGCGCTTTGTGTATGCTGCTGGCAGGTGTGTGCTTCTCTGTTTTCATTTATCTTTCATCACCGTGCTTGCTATTTCCTCTTCATTCACCCTTCATTCACCCTTCATTCACCCTCAGATCACACTTGATGGTGGACAGAATCAATTTTCAATTGACCAAGCTAGTCTTCACACGTCTTTATCTTGCTGTTTCCCTTTAATTTGACTGTTGAGATCAGTGTTTATGGTAGGTGGAGTGGAGAACGTGTTTTCATGGTCTGTCAGTTAGTAACCGTTGTTCCCCCCCCCCAAAGGTTGTTTTTCCTTTATTTATTTTTATTCCGACGCTGACCAGGTAGCCCACGGATCGCCCAGAATGCAATGCTTAGTTGTAGACCGTCAGAGAAATTCTTTCCCGTTTGATTTTCCCAGGGTCCTGTTTTGCTTTATATTTTGGTTTGTGGTAATCCTTATTTTTTGCTCTGATGTAAGTGATTAGGGGGGTGGGGGGGGGGGGGGGGGGGGGTGTATGTTGCGTTAGGCTTTGTACTTCCTGTGCGCACTTTTGGCGTTGTTGGTGAGACAAAGACAATGTTGTGACTGTAACATTCAATTCAGTGGTTACATATGCTTTATAATTTTGTTGTTCTGGCAACATGTGCTTAACGTCGCATTTCGTATCAAGTTTGTCTCTTTGCGCTGTGTGTGTTTTGTATTTGTTATGAGGATTTACCAATCGCCTCCCACCCCCCACCCCCACCGCACTCTTCTTCACTATCGCACCGCCAGATATTTTCTTAGCACAACTGGCTGCCTCATGGACCCAAGGCACGCTTGTTATTTTTACATGTGCTACATTTTGATAAAAAATCACAAACATATTCACATTTTGCTGATGTTATTATTGAGTTGTAAATGCTGTTACTTTTGAGTTGTAAATGCTGTTATTATTGAGTTGTAAATGCTGTTATTTTTGAGTTGTAAATGCTGTTATTTTTGAGTTGTAAATGCTGTTATTATTGAGTTGTGTCTTTGTTGACTCATGAGGAGCGACGACCCTATATTTAGGACATGTTACGGTTGGCCTGGAAGGTATGCAGGTCCTATATTTAGGACATGTTACGGTTGACCTGGAAGGTATGCAGGTCCTATATTTAGGACATGTTATGGTTGGCCTGGAACTGGAAGGTATGCAGGTCCTATATTTAGGACATGTTACGGTTGGCCTGGAAGGTATGCAGGTCCTATATTTAAAACGTGTTACGGTTGGCCTGGGAGACACGCAGGCCCTATATTTAGGCAAGGCACCTATGCTTCTTGAATGGTAATTTCCCCTTTTTTAAAATGGTTTATGACATAGTTTGAATTTTGAGTTCACGAGTTTAACAACAGCAAATGAGAATACAACTTATTTTAAGGTCGTATCTTTCGGATGCCTTGCTATCGTTTGTCTTTTGTTCAAGCCTAAGTTGATTCCACAGCTATCATTTTTGTTGCTATAACATATCAGTATGAATTCCTTATTCTATCAACCTTCAGAAAAAAACATGTTTTATAGTTCTTTTATCGTCTGTAAACGTGAAATCATTTTTTCAAACTAAGTACAAAAATCCAAGCTTCACCTTTGCACATTCTGGTTTTTGTTTATGCAAATGGGCAACCCCTCACTATCAGAAGGTCACTTTTGGTAACACTGCCAAGTTTTTTTCAGTTGAGCTCTCTGAGAGGATTCAACAACAACAACAACAACAACAACAGGTCAAGCGGGTTCTTTTTTGTACATTTATTGTAGGATGATTGATGATACTATAGTCTTTCATCCGTACAACTGACCATTGATTACATTGATTACTGTACATAACATGCTTGATAATATTGGGTGACATCTTCCTGCTTTTGCTTTTGCTAATGATATGAACTCACTCATGTTAGTAATGTGGCATCCCCTCCCCTCCCCACCCCAACTGCTTTGCATTACTGAGTGATACAGCGGAGCTCAGTTACAACGCGGCTAACACTTGACATCTGGAGGCAAAATGGTGTAGCCGTGTATACAGCCAACTCCATTGCATACAACGCTAGGCTGACAATATTATCCGTGACTCTATGACAGCGCTAGACTGACAATATTATTTGTGACTATGACAATATTAGACAGACAATATTATCTGTGACTCTATGACAATGATAGACACAATATTATCTGTGACTCTATGACAATGCTAGACAGACAATATTATCTGTGACTCTATGACAATGATAGACACAATATTATCTGTGACTCTATGACAATGCTAGACAGACAACATTATCTGTGACTCTATGACAATGATAGACTGACAATATTATCCGTGACTCTATGACAACGCTAGACTGACAATATTATCCGTGACTATGACAATGCTAGACTGACAATATTATCTGTGACTATGACAACGCTAGACTGACAATATTATCCGTGACTCTATGACAACGCTAGACTGACAATATTACCTGTGACTCTATGGACAACGCTAGACTGACAATATTATCCGTGACTCTACTGTCAACTCTTGATCAAGGACACTGCAGTACTGGCAGGCGCACATTCCGAGAGAACTCAGTCTACTAACTCTCTCTCTCTCTCACACACACACAGTCACACACACACACAGGCACACTGGCGCACATTCCGAGAGAACTCAAGTCTACTGTCAACTCACCTTACACACACACATACACACACACACACACAGTCACACACAGTCACAACATCTGTCAGCGTGATGGAGCATCGTAGCACTACCACGCCACAGCAAGTAGTACACATAGGCCCTAGGCCTAATTGAAGCAGGCTAGTAACAAGACCCAAAAACAAACCCATACAGCACAGCATGTAGCATGTTGTGTAATGGAGCCAATGTATAGGCAAGATGATAACAAGAGTGTAGCCTACAGGTTCTATACGTGTAGCATGTTATGTAGTATGTGGATCTAGCCCACGAGGAGTGTCTCAGGAGAGCACTAACCGATTTCTTCTTTCTTAATGACATTAGACAATGTGAAAGAGAACATGGGAACAAAGACGAGACAGATACAAGGAGAAGACAGAAAAAGGGCGCCTCCTGAAGCAATTCTTTTCTTCTTTGCGTTTGGCTTTTTGCTTTTAGTGTATAATACATATGAGTAGCTGTCAAAACATAATCATCCTGTATCATTGAATATTTTGTAGCGTCCTTTGTTACCATAGAAACGAGTGCCATCTTGGATTTTGACCCAATTTTCTAAATCTAACTCCTCCCTTGGTTATGAATAAAATCTCTCAAAACCTGTGCAGATTGTCTTTTCCATTCAATATCTAAAGAGGGACGCCGATTTTTTAGAATACTTTGAATAGGTTTTTTTTATGAGTTTTTAAAAATAATGTATATCGTGAATATACAAATACAGCACTTTTTTTACAAAAAAATTAATTTCTCAAAAGTTTACAAGATATAAAGAAAAACCGGTCTCGTTCTATTAACATTGACAAGAGGAACCTGTGTGCCAAATATGATACAAATCGTTCGGTAAATGGCGGAGGAGATGGAATTTTAGTGTGAAAACTACATTTCGAGAAAAACGCAAGTAAAGAAATAAAAGAAAATGACATCAAGCAAACGCTTCAGACGGGTTTCCCTTGTTGTAGCAGCCCCCTTACTCTTTCAATAGTCTTTGGCATTGTTACTGATGTAAAGAGGATTTTAAATCTAGGTTTAGATGTGCACTGTTGTGAAAACAGACGTCAAAATGACCAGTTGTTTTGTTTCATTCCTCTATTCCTATGTTTGTGCACATGTTTACATCACGCTGACACGCCTTACGTCACTCAATGTTGGGCCAAATGGAAGTGGGTGTGGGTGAGCCAAGCCAAAGTGGTGTTGCCACATTTGGCGATTAGCTGCCAATACACACATTTTTACTGCCGTCTTCTCAGTCAGTGTTTGGTAATTGAAGTAAAACATTTGACTGTTTGTACCTACCCTGCCCTGCCATGCAAAATATTTTGTAACAAAAAAAAAAAGATACGTTATATGTACATTTTTCTGCCATAGAGTTGTAGATAAATGATCGTTCTACCCAAATATGCAAAGAACAGAACATCAATATCATGGTCCCAAACTCGAGACCTTGTTGTGTCAGATGCCACTGTAGATGAGCTCCACTGTGCATTTATTCCCAATCCTGTCTTGTCAGTATTGCTGCTGATTATGCTCAAGTAGATCTGCAAATGGGACCTTCTGTTTGCCGTCCCTCTCCGATGGGTCTAGGTGTTGGATCCACTTATCTGCACGAGAGGGGGGGTTGTCGTTACTCAAAAGCACTTGAAGATTTTTTTCAACCACTGCTGGGGCTTGAATCCATGACCTTTTGATTGAGATGTCGACACCTTGTCTCTGGACCACCGAGACAACCTTCAGGTAGAGCCTGAACATTGTATGAACGACAGGTGAAATTCGCTGTCCGTGGGGCGGGACTCGATAGTCAAGAGGCAGAGTGTCAGCCTTTGAACCAAAAGGTTGTTGGTTCAAGCATATCTCTATTGTACTTACCAACTTGTTACACTCACAATATTGATGGTGATACTGATGATGATGATGGTGGTGAAGATAGATACTATTACTAAAGATGGTGAAGATGTATATGATGCTAAAGATAGATAATAATAATTATAATAATAATAATAATAATAATAATAATAATAATAATAATAATAATAATAATAATAATAATAATCCATCATCATTTTTGTTATCATCATCAATACTCTTATTCCATCAAACTCAGTTGGTTTTCTTTTCAAAAGAAGAAAGGAATGTGTGGCCTATACCTTTGTGTTTGTGAGAAAGGAATGTGTAGCCTATACCTTTGTGTTTGTGAGAAAGGAATGTGTAGCCTATACCTTTGTGTTTGTGAGAAAGGAATGTGTAGCCTATACCTTTGTGTTTGTGAGAAAGGAATGTGTAGCCTGTACCTTTGTGTTTGTGAGAAAGGAATGTGTAGCCTGTACCTTTGTGTTTGTGAGAAAGGAATGTGTAGCCTATACCTTTGTGTTTGTGAGAAAGGAATGAGAAAGGAATGTAGCCTGTACCTTTTGTGTTTGTGAGAAAGGAATGTGTAGCCTGTACCTTTGTGTTTGTGAGAAAGGAATGTGTAGCCTGTACCTTTGTGTTTGTGAGAAATGTGGCCTATACCTTGTGTTTGTGAGAAAGGAATGTGTAGCCTGTACCTTTGTGTTTGTGAGAAAGGAATGTGTAGCCTGTACCTTTGTGTTTGTGAGAAAGGAATGTGTAGCCTGTACCTTTACCTTTGTGTTTGTGTTTGTGTTTGTGAGAAAGGAATGTGTAGCCTATACCTTTGTGTTTGTGAGAAAGGAATGTGTAGCCTGTACCTTTGTGTTTGTGAGAAAGGAATGTGTAGCCTGTACCTTTGTGTTTGTGAGAAAGGAATGTGTAGCCTGTACCTTTGTGTTTGAGAAAGGAATGTGTAGCCTATACCTTTGTGTTTGTGAGAAAGGAATGTGTAGCCTATACCTTTGTGTTTGTGAGAAAGGAATGTGTAGCCTGTACCTTTGTGTTTGTGAGAAAGGAATGTGTAGCCTGTACCTTTGTGCTTGTGAGAAAGGAATGTAGCCTGTACCTTTGTGTTTGTGAGAAAGGAATGTGTAGCCTGTACCTTTGTGTTTGTGAGAAAGGAATGTGTAGCCTATACCTTTGTGTTTGTACACCATTTGTGGGTAACTCAGACATAGACGGCAGTGGACAAGAGCTGCTTGTAGTTTCTACTGCTCCTTTCACTATCTTTTTTATCCTGCTGTTTCATCTTAATTCACATTGAGATCACAGGGCTTAATTGGGGAACGTGATCAATTTCAAGCAATCAATCACACTTAGGTGTAGACGTGTGTCCAATTGGTTTTAGCTTGTACACCTTTTGGTCAGGGTTGTTTTCGTTGTCCAACTCTTCTTCTGGAATTTGCCCCAAGTTGTGCAGCCAATTCGTTGTCCAACTCTTCTTCTGGAATTTGCCCCAAGTTGTGCAGCCAATTGGGCTGTCGAACTCTTCCTCTGGAATTTGCCCCAAGTTGTGCAGACAATTCGTTGTCGAACTCTTCTTCTGGAATTTGCCCCAAGTTGTGCAGACAATTCGTTGTCCAAATCTTCTTCTGGAATTTGCTCCAAGTTGTGCAGCCAATTCGCTGTCGAACTCTTCCTCTGGAATTTTCCCAAGTTATGCAGACAGTTTGTTGTCCAACTCATCTTTTGGAATTTGCCCCAAGTTGTGCAGTCAGTTTGTTGTCCAACTCTTCTTCTGAATTTGCCCCAAGTTGTGCAGACAGTTCGTTGTCCAACTCATCTTCTGGAATTTGCCCCAAGTTGTGCAGACAGTTCGTTGTCCAACTCTTCCTCTGGAATTTGCCCCAAGTTGTGCAGACAGTTCGTTGTCCAACTCATCTTCTGGAATTTGCTCCAAGTTGTGCAGCCAGTTTTTTGAATACCAGGGTAGCAGACGTTGCTGCTTGGTCTTATGTATCTTATGGGTATAAATGTATGATCGCATACATTTCTTTCACTTTATGTCATCTTTGACTTCTATCTTGGTAGACAGCCGGCCGCGTTACCCATAACTTATCAATTCAGTTCGATACTGAGGGGCAGTTGGCAGGGGATGCTGGTAGATTGGTTTACTTCGTTCCTTTCCTTCTTTCACTTGTCTTTCATCTTGCCGCTTTCTCTTGATTTACCCTGAAATCACTGCATATGGTGGGCGGAGTACATTTCAATTAGCCGACACTGAATCAATTGAACTTAGGAAATGCTCAGCCAATTCAATAGAGAGCCCAGGTTGTTTACTGGAAGCATGACATGGTTTTCCCGTGTGTCATTGTTGCTACTTCTACCAGTGATAGGACTTGTGTGTACGTTATCTGTTTGTTCCTTATGTTATCTTTGTTCTTGTAGGCTGTTTTGCGGAGACTACAGGTAGGTCCTACATCTTTCTTCTCACTTTCATGTCTTTTCTTATCTTGCTGTTTCTTTTAATTAATTCACCCTGGGATCATCACATATGGTGGATGGGGTAAATTTCAATCAATCAATCTATCAATCTCTTTTCTTTTTTATGATTACTTCTGGCCTTTAGGCCTGAACCCTTACGTTGCTGTACTTCAGGTTGACATTCGTATTGCCGACTTCGACTGTAGTCGAAACTTGACCAGCTCCGCTAAAAGGCCGAATATGAAATAAAATAGACTGCTTTTGGTGATTTTTTCCTTTCAAAACTTGCCGATTTGACCCGGATTGGAGCGATTTTTTCGACTTGTGGATTTCAATGATGAACAGATTATGCACCGTCATGAATCTGATTTTTGCGAGGCTGAAGTTGAAGACAGTGATGATTTATGGTGCAGCGAATATGATAGAGGTGTTGAAGACCTTGTTGACTACAGTGACAACGAAGTGTATGAGGTTCTTTGGCAGAGAGCACAAGTAAAGCTGTTGACGCTAGTGCCTGGCACTGTTGACGCTTTAGCGCCTGGCACTGTTGACGCTAGTGCCTGGCACTGTTGACGCTAGTGCCTGGCACTGTTGGCGCTAGCGCCTGGCACTGTTGACGCTAGTGCCTGGCACTGGGAATATTTGAAAATTAGAGACATAGATATGACACACAACCACAGAAAACACAAGAATAGAAAACTTAGTGAGACAGGACTGACAGGACAGGTCAGCAAAATAAATTTCAACATTCTTGAATACTTACTTCATACTTCCATGTCTTTTTGTGTTTTTTTCTTAACACTTTGCATTTTATGTTTGTCGTGTAACATGAATAAATGTATTTTTGTCACCTTTTTGTCTAATTTTTTCCCTTTGCGCTGTCTTCCTCACATCACAATACAATCCACAAATCATGATTAGAACACAATATGCTCCACAATGGTGGATTTTGTGACCCAAACTCGTTTTCACGGATATGACAAAGAAAAACAAATAGTCAAAATCCAAGATGGCTGCCATTATCACATGACCATATTTGCATGTTTTTTTATATTTATTCTTGTAGCACAATCTATCGTTAGTATGTCCTGAAAGTTTCATTTGAATATCTATTGTGTTTAAGTTAAGAAATGAGAATGTGTTTCCTCATATGAGTCACTTCTAAGCATTTCAGCCAAAATGTACGGCAAGGGAAAAAACATCGGGTATAAAATGAATGGCAACTGGCAAGGTAAGGGTTAAGCATTGCACATAAATCTTCTTTGTGTCTTGTGTAAGGGTTAAGCATTGCACATAAATCTTCTTTGTGTATTGTGTAAGGGTTAAGCATTGTACATAAATCTTCTTTGTGTCTTGTGTAAGGGTTAAGCATTGTACATAAATCTTCTTTGTGTCTTGTGTAAGGGTTAAGCATTGTACATAAATCTTCTTTGTGTCTTGTGTAAGGGTTAAGCATTGTACATAAATCTTCTTTGTGTCTTGTGTAAGGGTTAAGCATTGTACATAAATCTTCTTTTGTGTCTTGTGTAAGGGTTAAGCATTGTACATAAATTGTACATAAATCTTCTTTGTGTCTTGTCTTTTTTTAATTTTACCACCGCTCTCTGTTTGTTTGATTCTTTGTTTATTCACCCAGAGATCACTGCATATAGTGGACAAGTATATTTCAATGAAACAAACAAAAACTTTCTTTTGTCTTACACTTTCTGTCTCTCAGTCCGTCTGTCTCTGTCTGTCTCTATTCTTTTTTTTTCTCATTCTCTCTTCTCTGTCTCTCTGTCTCTCTCTCTCTCTCTCTCTCTCTCTCTCTCTCTCTCTCTCTCTCTCTCTCTCTCTCTCTCTCTCTCTCTCTCTCTCTTTCTCTCTCTCTCTCTCTCTCTTCTCTTTCTCTCTCTCTCTCTCTCTCTTTCTCTCTCTCTCTCTCTCTCTCTCTCTCTCTCTCTCTCTCTCTCTCTCTCTCTCTCTCTCTCTCTCTCTCTCTCTCTCTCTCTCTCTCTCTCTCTCTCTCTCTCTCTCTCTCTCTCTCTCTCTCTCCCTCTCTCCCTCCCTCCCTCCCTCCCTCTCTCTCTCCCCTCTCTCTTTCTCCTTTCTCTCTCTCTCTCTCTCTCTCTCTCTCTCTCTCTCTCTCTCTCTCTCTCTCTCTCTCTCTCTCCATCCATCTCCCCCTCCCTCCCTCTCTCTCGGTCTCTCTCTCTCCCTCTCCCCCTCTCTCTCTCTCTCTCTCTCTCTCTCTCTCTCTCTCTCTCTCTCTCTCTCTCTCTCTTTCTGAGCACTTCCAACAAATATTAGGAAATAGCTCTCAGCCTAATGACGGTGGGTTTGTGAGCTATTGAACTGTGAATTGGCTATTACAATAAAAATGTGTATTATAGATGTATAGATTTACATGCATTGCTATTTATGAATATCTTACCTGAACTTTATCAGATCTGGATTCGCCCAAAACATTTTATAGAAGAATTTATAGTTTGTCTTTTATACCATGGCCTGTTTGTTGTTTTTGTTGTTGTTTGTGTGCGTGACATAGACTCGTTTATAGAAGTTGGCCTAGCTCCATGGCACCATTACATGTAGCCTGTAGGCTAATGTGAGGTAAGCTCAGCCTGTCAGAACGATGGGGACGGGGGGGGGGAGGGGGCGGGTGGGGAGGAGGGGGGCGGGTGGGGTGCTGCTGGTAGGCCTTGCTTCTAGGTTGTCACTCTATCGCTTATCTTTCATTTTTTTTCCTCTCTTGATTCACCCCTGTGATCCGTGCATATGGTGGAAGGGGTAAACATTTCAATGAAACAAACAGACGGACGGTCTGTATGGGGGTGGGGGGTGGTGTCAGTCAAAACAGACTTTGTACATGTCTGAAAACTAGCAGCACTAAGTTGTGATGTCTCTAGTGTGGCTGTGTGCATGACTTGCTATGTAAGCATGGCTTTGTCTCTAGTGTGGCTGTGTGCATGACTTGCTGTGTAAGCATGGCTTTGTCTCTAGTGTGGCTGTGTGCATGACTTGCTATGTAAGCATGGCTTTGTCTCTAGTGTGGCTGTGTGCATGACTTGCTGTGTAAGCATGGCTTTGTCTCTAGTGTGGCTGTGTGCATGACTTGCTATGTAAGCATGGCTTTGTCTCTAGTGTGGCTGTGTGCATGACTTGCTGTGTAAGCATGGCTTTGTCTCTAGTGTGGCTGTGTGCATGACTTGCTATGTAAGCATGGCTTTGTCTCTAGTGTGGCTGTGTGCATGACTTGCTGTGTAAAGCATGGCTTTGTCTCTAGTGTGGCTGTGTGCATGACTTGCTATGTAAGCATGGCTTTGTCTCTAGTGTGGCTGTGTGCATGACTTGCTGTGTAAGCATGGCTTTATCTCTTTTCCCCTTCAATCTTAGGCCTCTGAATATGGTTTTTCAGGACAGTACAGCTCTGCTTCTCCCACGTGTTGCATTATGTCTAAAGAAAATAATTGTAGTTAATCGAAGACCATAATATTATCTAAAGTATCCGTTGCTTTTTTAGCAGGTAATTATGTTATAAAAAGAGCTACCTTTCCTCAAAGCCTCCTGTCCTTTCTTCCGTCTCAATCTGCCAGTATAACGTGTTGGTGTGACAGAGTAAATGTCATAGCTGTGTGTTGTCAACGGCCTATTGAGGGTGGCCTAATTGTCAGGTTGCCGCACCTGGGGTCATGAGGCCCTGGGTTCAATTTCCAGCAGTGCCATGTTTGATTTTGTGTTCCTTGGGAAAACTGCTTTAAAAAACACCTTTTGACCCCCACTCTACCCAGTTGCGAATAATGGGTATCATCAACAGCTTTGGTGAGGGTGAAAACCTGCATCAGACTAGCATCCCTGTCCACTCCATGTCGTGAACATCCGCGTAAAAGCATGGCGTTCTTCCTTCCAGGGGACAGCAGGGGACTTCCAGTTTGAGTACTACGTCACAACGTGCAACAAGGGCCTTGAAGTTTGGAGTTCTACGTGCAACAACGGCCTTGAAGCTTTGGGTTATACGTGCCACAAGGGCCTTGCTACTTTCTGTTTTGATAAGCCTACATGATCTACCTACTGACCATAAGGAATGAATTCCACCCGTGTTTAGGTGTTTAGTGTTTTATACGACATTCAACACTACCTGTTGGGGAAAGGGGGGGAGGGGGTGAACTCAATAGTCCGGAGGCAAGTGACGACCTCTCAACCAAAAGCTCACAATTGACACCTGGGTCCCATGGAGACAGATGATAAACACGAGGTCCCGTTTGCAGATAAAACATACCATGGTTTAAGAGTAAAGTTCCTTCAATGCCCTGTGGCCCATAGAGCCGGAGCCTATGCCGACTTCTATAGCGTGAAATGGAACAGGTGGTAATAATCACCATCTGGACAGGACGCTAGTCTGATGGAGGTTTTTACTCCCACGCTAGCGCTTGTACCCATCTGCACCTGGGTTGTGTGGGGAAAATGCGTGTTCACACACACGTCAGGCCTACTTTTGCCAGGATTCGAACGTGGGACCTCAAGATCTCAAGTCCAGCAGCTTAAATGCGTTGCTAACGATGCCACTTATATCATGATTTAATCATTCCACATTTCTTGTCGCCGTCGTTGTGATAAGGAAAAAGCGTAGTTCGTCTCTTCTATTACTTCTAATGGCTAACCCTGCATGGAGCATCTGGGAACTTTTTGAATCAAACCAACTAAGAAAAGATTTTATAGTTTTTGTTCCAAGAGGTGTGGATAGTGCGGATAGCTGCCGGCAGTGACAATATTTGTATCCACCACATAATGATAATGCATGCATATTCCCTGCACACTTTATGTTTGACTATATTCGCTATGCTATCATTGATGCCAAGTATTTGCCATGTTGTCAATGATGCCAAGTATTTGCTATGTTGTCATTGATGCCAAGTATTTGCTATGTTGTCAATGATGCCAAGTATTTGCTATGTTGTCATTGATGCCAATGCTATCATTGATATTTGCTATGTTGTCATTGATGCCAAGTATTTGCTATGTTGTCATTGATGCCAAGTAGTTGCTATGTTGTCAATGATGCCAAGTATTTGCTATGTTGTCAATGATGCCAAGTATTTGCTATGTTGTCATTGATGCCAAGTATTTGCTATGTTGTCATTGATGCCAAGTATTTGCTATGTTGTCATTGATGCCAAGTATTTGCTATGTTGTCAATGATGCCAAGTATTTGCTATGTTGTCATTGATGCCAAGTATTTGCTATGTTGTCATTGATGCCAAGTATTTGCTATGTTGTCATTGATGCCAAGTATTTGCTATGTTGTCAATGATGCCAAGTATTTGCTATGTTGTCAATGATGCCAAGTATTTGCTATGTTGTCATTGATGCCAAGTATTTGCTATGTTGTCATTGATGCCAAGTATTTGCTATGTTGTCATTGACGCCAAGTATTTGCCATGTTGTCATTGATGCCAAGTATTTGCTATGTTGTCAATGATGCCAAGTATTTGCTATGTTGTCATTGATGCCAGGTATTCCAGTAGTTTCATGTTGACATCCTTGCTCTTCCCTTCACTTGCTGAGATGGATATGACAGCCAGGTTGCTGTTGTACGTCTTGACTCATGGAATATACAATCACACACACATATATATGTTTGTATATATATATATATATATATATATATATATATATATATATATATATATATATATATATATATATATATATATATATATATCATATATGAATATATATATATATATCATATATGAATATCATGATAATAATGATGAATCACGATTTGATATTAAAGAATGAGTATTTTATTTAAGAGAAGAGTGTTCATTATTTTATTTTGTTACCTGACAGAAAACTCTGAATTGATTTACCAAACTTGAATGACATAATATTTGCTATTATTGTTGTAAATTGTTGTGTAGCACATACATGATGTATTTTGAAATACATATAAAAGAAGACTTTTTTTTTTTAAAGTACGCAAAACATAACCCCCAGCAGAAATCAAACTTAGCAGTTAAAGTAGCTTTGAAGACTTTAAAAACATCATTAACGCACCACCCATCTTAAGCTTCAAATTAACAATTTTATGGCAGTTTGGGTTTGAATTCTGTATCATATCTGCTGACTCAGGAATTGAGTAAATCATTGATCATGAAGAAGAAGAAGTAAAAAAAAAAACAACGACGAAGAAGAAGGAGAAGACGGTGTCGGAGGAGGAGGAGAAGAAAAAGACGGTGTCGGAGGAGGAGGAGCAGAAGAAGAAGAAGTAGAAGAAGAAGAAGAAGAAGAAGAAGACAGTGTCGTAGGAGGAGAAGAAGAATATGACGAAGGAGAATAAGAAGATAAAGCAGAATAAGAAGATGAAGAAGAAGGATAACAGAATGTTTTATTTGTTTATCTATGAATTTCTCATCTTTCTCAAACTTTGATTAGCTTCATTGAACATTTGCATGACAACTACAGAAATCAACCCTAAAGAATAATGACCTGTAAACTATAGTATTAGTAATCAACCTAAAGAAGAATATGTGTTATTGTTAACTAGAGTATTAGTAATCAACCTAAAGAATAATATGTGTTATTGTTAACTAGAGTATTAGTAATCAACCTAAAGAATAATATGTGTTATTGTTAACTAGAGTATTAGTAATCAACCTAAAGAAGAAGAATGACCTGTCCCCAACCTAAAGAATAATATGTGTTATTGTTAACTAGAGTATTAGTAATCAACCTAAAGAAAAAGAATGACATGTAAACTATAGAAATCAACCCAAAGAAAAAGAATGACATGTAAACTATAGAAATCAACCTAAAGAAAAAGAATGAGATGTAAACAATAGAAATCAACCCAAAGAAAAAGAATGACATGTAAACTATAGAAATCAACCAAAAGAAAAAGAATGACATGTAAACTATAGAAATCAACCAAAAGAAGAAGAATAACATGTAAACTATAGAAATCAACCTAAAGAAAAAGAATGACATGTAAACTATAGAAATCAACCTAAAGAAAAAGAATGACATGTAAACTATATAAATCAACCTAAAGAAAAAGAATGACATGTAAACTATAGAAATCAACCTAAAGAAAAAAGAATGACATGTAAACTATAGAAATCAACCTAAAGAAAAAGAATGACATGTAAACTATAGAAATCAACCTAAGAAGAAGAATGACATGTAAACTATAGAAATCAACCTAAAGAAAAAGAATGACATGTAAACTATAGAAATCAACCCAAAGAAAAAGAATGACATGTAAACTATAGAAATCAACCTAAAGAAAAAGAATGACATGTAAACTATAGAAATCAACCTAAAGAAAAAAGAATGACATGTAAACTATAGAAATCAACCCAAAGAAAAAGAATGACATGTAAACTATAGAAATCAACCTTAAGAAGAAGAATGACATGTAAACTATAGAAAGCAACCTAAAGAAAAAGGAATGACATGCAAACTATAGAAATCAACCCAAAGAAAAAGAATGACATGTAAACTATAGAAATCAACCCAAAGAAAAAGAATGTAAACTATAGAAATCAACCCAAAGAAAAAGAATGACATGTAAACTATAGAAATCAACCTAAAGAAGAAGAATGACATGTAAACTATAGAAATCAACCTAAAGAAAAGAATGACATGTAAACTATAGAAATCAACCCAAAGAAAAAGAATGTAAACTATAGAAATCAACCTAAAGAAGAAGAATGACATGTAAACTATAGAAATCAACCTAAAGAAAAAGAATGACATGTAAACTATAGAAATCAACCTTAAGAAGAATGACATGTAAACTATAGAAATCAACCCAAAAAGAAAAAGAATGTAAACTATAGAAATCAACCTTAAGAAGAATGACATGTAAACTATAGAAATCAACCCAAAGAAAAAGAATGACATGTAAACTAGAAATCAACCCAAAGAAAAAGAATGACATGTAAACTATAGAAATCAACCCAAAGAAAAAGAATGACATATAAACTATAGAAATCAACCCAAAGAAAAAGAATGACAATTAAACTATGGAAATCAACCTTAAGAAGAAGAATGACATGTAAACTATAGAAATCAACCTAAAGAAAAAGAATGACATGTAAACTATAGAAATCAACCTAAAGAAAAAGAATGACATGTAAACTATAGAAATCAACCTAAAGAAAAGAATGACATGTAAACTATAGAAATCAACCCAAAGAAGAAGAATGACATGTAAACTATAGAAATCAACCTGAAGAAGAAGAATGACATGTAAACTATAGAAGTCAACCAAAAGAAAAAGAATGACATGTAAACTATAGAAGTCAACCCAAAGAAAAAGAATGACATGTAAACTATAGAAATCAACCTAAAGAAAAAGAATGACATGTAAACTATAGAAATCAACCCAAAGAAAAAGAATGACATGTAAACTATAGAAATCAACCCAAAGAAGAAGAATGACATGTAAACTATAGAGATCAACCCAAAGAACAAGAATGACATGTAAACTATAGAAATCAACCCAAAGAAGAAGAATGACATGTAAACTATAGAAGTCAACCAAAAGAAAAAGAATGACATGTAAACTATAGAAGTCAACCTAAAGAAGAAGAATGACATGTAAACTATAAAAATCAACCTTAAGAAGAAGAATGACATGTAAACTATAGCACTATAGAAGTCAACCGAAAGAAGAAGAATGACATGTAAACTATAAAAATCAACCTAAAGAAAAAGAATGACATGTAAACTATAGAAATCAACCCAAAAGAAAAAGAATGACATGTAAACTATAGAAATCAACCCAAAGAAGAAGAATGACATGTAAACTATAGAAATCAACCCAAAGAAAAAGAATGATATGTAAACTATAGAAATCAACCTAAAGAAGAAGAATGACAAGTAAACTATAGAAATCAACCTTAAGAAGGAGAATGACATGTAAAATATAGAAATCAACCCAAAGAAGAAGAATGACATGTAAACTATAGAAATCAACCCAAAGAAGAAGAATGACATGTAAACTATAGAAATCAACCTAAAGAAAAAGAATGACATGTAAACTATAGAAATCAACCCAAAGAAAAAGAATGACATGTAAACTATAGAAATCAACCCAAAGAAAAAAAAAGAATGACATGTAAACTATAGAAATCAACCTAAAGAAAAAGAATGACATGTAAACTATAGAAATCAACCTAAAGAAAAAGAATGACATGTAAACTATAGAAATCAACCTAGAGAAAAAGAATGACATGTAAACTATAGAAATCAACCCAAAGAAAAAGAATGACATGTAAACTATAGAAATCAACCCAAAGAAAAAGAATGACATGTAAACTATAGAAACCAACCTAAAAGAAAAAGAATGACATGTAAACTATAGAAATCAACCCAAAGAAAAAGAATGACATGTAAACTATAGAAATCAACCCAAAAGACGAAGAATGACATGTAAACTATAGAAATCAACCAAAGAAAAAGAATGACATGTAAACTATAGAAATCAACCTGAAGAAGAAGAATGACATGTAAACTATAGAAATCAACCTGAAGAAAGAAGAATAACATGTAAACTATAGAAATCAACCTAAAGAAAAAGAATGACATGTAAACTATAGAAATCAACCTAAAGAAGAAGAATGACATGTAAACTATAGAAATCAACCTGAAGAAGAAGAATGCCATGTAAACTATAGAAGTCAACCTGAAGAAGAAGAATGACATGTAAACTATAGAAATCAACCTGAAGAAGAATGACATGTAAACTATAGAAATCAACCTGAAAAAAGAATGACATGTAAACTATAGAAATCAACCTACAGAAGAAGAATGACATGTAAACTATAGAAATCAACCTGAAGAAGAAGAATGACATGTAAACTATAGAAATCAACCTGAAGAAGAAGAATGACATGTAAACTATAGAAATCAACCTGAAGAAGAAGAATGACATGTAAACTATAGAAGTCAACCTGAAGAAGAAGAATGACATGTAAACTATAGAAATCAACCTGAAGAAGAAGAATGACATGTAAACTATAGAAATCAACCTAAAGAAAAAGAATGACATGTAAACTATAGAAAATCAACCTACAGAAGAAGAATGACATGTAAACTATAGAAATCAACCTGAAGAAGAAGAATGACTTAAACTATAGAAATCAACCTGAAGAAGAAGAATGACATGTAAACTATAGAAATCAACCTGAAGAAGAAGAATGACTTTTCTAAACTATAGAAGTCAACCTGAAGAAGACTAATGCCCACCCTTGCTCACCGTCAAAAACAATCTCATTTCTATAAACCTAAAATGAACCAGAATCTTCTTCCACTCCATTGAGGTTTTAAAAAAACTAAAAAATAACACACCAATCCCAGCAACACACACCCACTCCCTTTTCTTTTCATATATAAAATAACACACCAATGCCAGCAACACACACCCACTCCCTTTTCTTTTCATATATAAAATAACACACCAATCCCAGCAACACACACCCACTCCCTTTTCTTTTCATATATAAAATAACACACCAATCCCAGCAACACACACCCACTCCCTTTTCTTTTCATATATAAAATAACACACCAATCCCAGCAACACACACTCACTCCCTTTTCTTTTCATATATAAAATAACACACCAATCCCAGCAACACACACCCACTCCCTTTTCTTTTCATATATAAAATAACACACCAATCCCAGCAACACACACCCACTCCCTTTTCTTTTCATGTATAAAATAACACACCAATCCCGGCAACACACACTCACTCCCTTTCTTTTCATATATAAAATAACACACCAATCCCAGCAACACACACCCACTGCTTTTTTTTTCATGTATAAAATAACACACCAATCCCGGCAACACACACTCACTCCTTTTCTTTTCATAAGGAAAAAAAGAAAGATCAAAGCAGTGGAAGGGATACATCTGCTGATTTTTTTAGTTATCAGTAAAATATTGTTATTGGAAAGTCATGTTCTGATGCTTTTATTTGGTGAACTGAGGAAACAAACAAAATATGACGGAAAGCATGCTCTGATATGGCTGTGATTTTGGTGTCGCCTAGCTATAAGTAAAATACTACGGAAAGCATGTTCTGATGTGGCTGTGATTTTGGTGTCGCCCTATAACTATAACTTAAATACGACGGAAAGCATGTTCTGATATGGCTGTGATTTTGGTGTCGCCTAGCTATAACTTAAATACTACGGAAAGCATGTTCTGATATGGCTGTGATTTTGGTGTCGCCTAGCTATAACTTAAATACGACGGAAAGCATGTTCTGATATGGCTGTGATTTTGGTGTCGCCTAGCTATAACTTAAATACTACGGAAAGCATGTTCTGATGTGGCTGTGATTTTGGTGTCGCCTAGCTATAACTTAAATACTACGGAAAGCATGTTCTGATGTGGCTGTGATTTTGGTGTCGCCTAGCTATAACTTAAATACTACGGAAAGCATGTTCTGATATGACTGTGATTTTGGTGTCGCCTAGCTATAACTTAAATACTACGGAAAGCATGTTCTGATATGGCTGTGATTTTGGTGTCGCCTAGCTATAACTTAAATACTACGGAAAGCATGTTCTGATGTGGCTGTGATTTTGGTGTCGCCTAGCTATAACTTAAATACTACGGAAAGCATGTTCTGATGTGGCTGTGATTTTGGTGTCGCCTAGCTATAACTTAAATACTACGGAAAGCATGTTCTGATGTGGCTGTGATTTTGGTGTCGCCTAGCTATAACTTAAATACTACGGAAAGCATGTTCTGATATGGCTGTGATTTTGGTGTCGCCTAGCTATAACTTAAATACTACGGAACGCATGTTCTGATGTGGCTGTGATTTTGATGTCGCCTAGCTATAACTTAAATACTACGGAAAGCATGCTCTGATGTGGCTGTGATTATGGTGTCGCCTAGCCACAACAAATACTACGGAAAGAATGCTCTGATGTGGCTGTGATTTTGGTGTCGCCTAGCCATAACTGAAATACTACGGAAAGCATGTTCTGATGTGGCTGTGATTTTGGTGTCGCCTAGCTATAACTGAAATACTACGGAAAGAATGCTCTGATATGGCTGTGATTTTGGTGTCGCCTAGCTATAACTGAAATACTACGGAAAGAATGCTCTGATATGGCTGTGATTTTGGTGAGCTATAACTTAAATACTACGGAAAGCATGTTCTGATATGGCTGTGATTTTGGTGTCGCCTAGCTATAACTTAAATACTACGGAAAGCATGTTCTGATATGGCTGTGATTTTGGTGTCGCCTAGCTATATCTTAAATACTACGGAAAGCATGTTCTGATATGGCTGTGATTTTGGTGTCGCCTAGCTATAACTTAAATACTACGGAAAGCATGCTCTGATATGGCTGTGATTTTGGTGTCGCCTAGCTATAACTGAAATACTACGGAAAGCATGTTCTGATATGGCTGTGATTTTGGTGTCGCCTAGCTATAACTGAAATACTACGGAAAGCATGTTCTGATATGGCTGTGATTTTGGTGTCGCCTAACTATAACTGAAATACTACGGAAAGCATGTTCTGATATGGCTGTGATTTTGGTGTCGCCTAGCTATAACTTAAATACTACGGAAAGCATGTTCTGATATGGCTGTGATTTTGGTGTCGCCTAGCTATAACTTAAATACTACGGAAAGCATGTTCTGATATGGCTGTGATTGTGGTGTCGCCTAGCTATAACTTAAATTCTACGGAAAGCATGTTCTGATATGGCTGTGATTGTGGTGTCGCCTCTCTCGTTGGCCGGGGTGTCGGTAGTCCAGAGCCAAGGTGTTGGCATATCAACCACAAGATAGTGGATTTGAGCCCCGCCGAAAGTTGACACATTTTCTCGATTTTTTATTTTCGAATGAAATCCCCCCCCCTCCTCCCCAATTGGAGACGGACGATGACAAGGAGGTCCCGTGTGCAGAGGATAACAACGCCCTGTCCATGTTAAAGATCCCTTAGCTGTTTACAGGCCAGTCTGGGCAAAATTAGAAATCCTACCAAAATCGCCGAGATAGCATATTTTTGATGTGGGTAAACCAAATCAAACCGAATCAAATCAAATCAAATCAAATCAAATCAAATCAAACCAATCAAATCAAATCAAATCAAATCAAGTCAAGTCAAACTAAATCAAATCAAATCAAATCATGTCAAATCAAATCAAGTCAAAGTCAAACCGAATAGAATCAAATCAAATCAAATCAAATCAAATCAAATCATATCAAATCAACCAAATCAAACCAAATCAAATCAAACCAAATTTATATCAATCCTGCATGAACTCCGCTGCATCATCAAACACACACGCACCCAGTTGGCAGACATGGGCGGTAGCGCTACTGGTAGGTCCTACTTTTTTTCTTTTTCTTCTCCGTCACTTCTCTTTCATCTTGGTGTTTCCTCTTAATTCATCCTTATCTTTCATCTTGCTATTCCCTCTTAATTCACCCTTATCTTTGATCTTGGTGTTTCCTCTTAATTCACCCTTATCTTTGATCTTGGTGTTCCCTCTTAATTCACCCTTATCTTTCATCTTGCTATTTCCTCTTAATTCACCCTTATCTTTCATCTTGGTGTTTCCTCTTAATTCACTCTTATCTTTCATCTTGGTATTCCCTCTTAATTCACCCTTATCTTTGATCTTGGTGTTTCCTCTTAATTCACCCTTATCTTTGATCTTGGTGTTTCTTTCTTAATTCACCCTTATCTTTGATCTTGCTATTTCCTCTTAATTCATCCTTATCTTTCATCTTGGTGTTTCCTCTTAATTCACCTTATCTTTCATCTTGGTATTCCCTCTTAATTCACCCTTATCTTTCATCTTGCTATTCCCT
>JAXRKP010000845.1:115000-126036 GCA_037039925.1 Doris montereyensis
TTTCCACTGTTATGAATTGGCTTGTCGTCTAAAGACTTGAGTGGCTTTCCACTGTTATGAATTGTCTTGCCACCTGAAGAGTTGATTGGCTTTTCACTGTCACTGTTATGAATTGTCTTGCCATCTGAAGACTTGATTGGCTTTCCACTATTATGAATTGTCTTGTCATCTGAAGCCTTAAGTGGCTTTCCACTGTTATGAATTGTCGTGCCGTCTGAAGACTTGAGTGGCTTTCCACTGTTATGAATTGGCTTGTCGTCTAAAGACTTGAGTGGCTTTCCACTCCTATGAATTGTCTTGTCGTCTAAAGACTTGAGTGGCTTTCCACTCCTATGAATTGTCTTGTCGTCTAAAGACGTGAGTGGCTTTCCACTGTTATGAATTGTCTTGCCATCTAAAGACTTGAGTGGCTTTTCCACTGTTATGAATTGGCTTGTCGTCTAAAGACTTGAGTGGCTTTCCACTGTTATGAATTGTCTTGTCGTCTAAAGACTTGAGTGGCTTTCCACTGTTATGAATTGGCTTGTTGTCTAAAGACGTGAGTGGCTTTCCACTGTTATGAATTGTCTTGTCGTCTAAAGACTTGAGTGGCTTTCCACTGTTATGAATTGTCTTGTCGTCTAAAGACGTGAGTGGCTTTCCACTGTTATGAATTGGCTTGTCGTCTAAAGACTTGAGTGGCTTTCCACTGTTATGAATTGTCTTGCCATCTGAAGACTTGAGTGGCTTTCCACTGTTATGAATTGTCTTGCCGTCTGAAGACTTGAGTGGCTTTCCACTGTTATGAATTGTCTTGCCATCTGAAGACTTGAGTGGCTTTCCACTGTTATGAATTGTCTTGCCGTCTGAAGACTTGAGTGGCTTTCCACTGTTATGAATATTCATGTCGTCAAAAACCTTCAGTGATTTCCAACATTATGGGTAACTTTGATATTGATACACGTATGTTCATGTGACTTAAAACCTGTAACGTTAATGACTTCCATTCTAGCTTTATGGATATATCATACATTATGCTTTTTCAAAACTTCTTATACATGTACATTTCTATGTAATACATATACATGTACTTTTCTATGTAATACATATACATGTACTTTTCTATGTAATACACATACATGTACTTTTCTATGTAATACATATACATGTACTTTTCTATGTAATACATATACATGTACTTTTCTATGTAATACACATACATGTACTTTTCTATGTAATACATATACATGTACTTTTCTATGTAATACATATACATGTACTTTTCTATGTAATACATATACATGTACTTTTCTATGTAATACATATACATGTACTTTTCTATGTAATACATATACATGTACTTTTCTATGTAATACATATACATGTACATTTTTATGTAATACATATACATGTACTTTTCTATGTAATACATATACATGTACTTTTCTATGTAATACATATACATGTACTTTTCTATGTAATGCATATACATGTACATTTCTATGTAATACATATACATGTACTTTTCTATGTAATACACATACATGTACTTTTCTATGTAATACATATACATGTACTTTTCTATGTAATACATATACATGTACTTTTCTATGTAATACATATACATGTACTTTTCTATGTTATATTTAATAGAAAATCATTGTAACGTGACATTACAACTGTCTAGGATCGAGTGCATTTTTCCATTTTTCCATTCGCCTAACACAATTCCCTTTGTGTATCTATTCTAGTTGTGTTTTAATGTTTAGATTGAAATTTGTTTGTAGCTTTATAAAATTGTATCATGTGGCCAAGTCAATTTTCTCATCCGAGATTAATAAAGTTATCTTATCAGTTCCATTTCTTGTTGTTTTTGTTTTTTTCCCCCCACGAGGTTAAAAAATGGCGGAACGATTTTTCTTAAGTTGATATGTCGTTCAGATTTAGTGTATTAGGTTCCTATATCTATGTAAATAAAACGATATTATGCCCACGTCATTGAGCATCGGAGGCCGAGTGGTTAGGCTGCCAGACCTGGAATTATAAGGACCGGTTTAAAATCCTAGCCAAGCTAGGTCTGAAGTTGTGTTCCTAGGAAAGACTTTTAACTTATCAAGCAAGGTGCAAATTAGTACACACTATCTTCGAATTAAAAATCTCGACAAGGTGCAAATTAGTGCACACTATCTTGGAATTAAAAATGTCAACAAGGTGCAAATTAGTGCACACTAGCTTGGAATTAAAAATGTCGACAAGATGCAAGTTAGTACACACTAGCTTGGAATTAAAATTGTCGACAACGTGCAAATTACTACACACTATCTTGGAATTAAAATGTTGACAAGGTGCAAATTAGTACACACTAGCTTGGAATTAAAAATGTCGACAAGATACAAGTTAGTACACACTAGCTTGGAATTAAAATTGTCGACAACGTGTGAATTAGTACACACTAGCTTGGAATTAAAAATGTCAACAAGGTGCAAATTAGTGCACACTAGCTTGGAATTAAAAATGTCGACAAGATGCAAATTAGTACACACTAGCTTGGAATTAAATATGTCGACGAGGTGCAAGTTAGTACACACTAGCTTGGAATTAAAAATTTCGACAAGGTGCAAATTAGTACACACTAGCTTGGAATTAAAAATGTCGACAAGATGCAAATTAGTACACACTAGCTTGGAATTAAAAATGTCTACGAGGTCAAATTAGTACACACTAGCTGGGAATTAAAAATGTCGACAAGATGCAAATTAATACACACTATCTTGGAATTAAAACTGTCAACAAGGTGCAAATTAGTACACACTATCTTGGAAGTTAAAAATCTCGACAAGGTGCAAATTAGTACACAATATCTTGGAATTAAAAATGTCGACAATGTGCAAATTAGTACACACTAGCTTGGAATTAAAAATGTCGACAAGATGCAAATTAGTACACACTAGCTTGGAATTAAAAATGTCGACGAGTGCAAATTAGTACACACTAGCTTGGAATTAAAAATGTCGACAAGGTGAAAATTAGTACACACTAGCTTGGAATTAAAATGTCGGCAGGGTGCAAATTAGTACACACTAGCTTGGAATTAAAAATGTCGGCAAGGTGCAAATTAGTACACACTAGCTGGGAAATAAAAATGTCGACAAGGTGCAAGTAAGTACACATTAGCTGGGAATTAACAATGTCGACAAGATGCAAATTAGTACACACTTGCTTGGAATTAAAAATCTGCATCAGAGTCTTCTTCTTCTTCTTCTTCTTCTTCTTCTTCTTCTTCTTCTTCTTCTTCTTCTCAATCAACCTCCTCTCCCCTCCTTCTCCAATGCCCCGTCTCAGTCAACCTCCTCTCTCTCCTCCTTCTCCAATGCCCCGTCTCAGTCAACCTCCTCTCTCTCTCCTCCTTCTCCAATGCCCCGTCTCAGTCAACCTCCTCTCCCCCTCCTTCTCCAATGCCCCGTCTCAATCAACCTCCTCTCCCCCTCCTTCTCCAATGCCCCGTCTCAGTCAACCTCCTCTCTCTCCTCCTTCTCCAATGCCCCGTCTCAGTCAACCTCCTCTCTCTCCTCCTTCTCCAATGCCCCGTGTCAACCAACTTCCTCTCCCCCCTCCTTCTCCAATGTCCTGTCTCAATCAACCTCCTCTGCCCCCTCCTTCTCTAATGCCCCGTGTCAATCAGCCTCTCTCCCCCTCCTTCTCCAACGTTCCGTCTCAATCAACCTCTTCTTCAATGCCCCATCTCAATCAACCTCTTCTTCAATGCCCCATTTCAATCAACTTCTTCCTCAATGCCCCATTTCAATCAACCTCTTCTTCAATGCCCCACCTCAATCAAACTCTTCCTCAATGCCCCATCTCAATCAACCTCTTCTTCAATGCCCCACCTCAATCAAACTCTTCTTCAATGCCCCATCTTAATCAACCTCTTCCTCAATGCACCCTCTCAATCAACCTCTTCCTCAATGCCCCATCTCAAACAACCTCTACTTCAATGCCCCATCTCAATCAACGTCTTCCTCAATGCTCCATCTCAATCAACCTGTTCCTCAATGCCCCATCTCAATCAACTTCTTCCTCAATGCCCCATCTCGATCAACCTCTTCCTCAATGCCCCATCTCGATCAACCTTTTCCTCAATGCCACATCTCAATCAACTTCTTCCTCAATGCCCCATCTTAATCAACTTCTTCTTCAATGCCCCATCTCAATCAACCTCTTCTTCAATGCCCCATCTCAATCAACCTTTTCCTCAATGTCCCATCTCAATCAATCTCTTCCTCAATGCCCCATCTCAATCAACCTATTCTTCAATGCCCCATTTCAAACGACCTCCTCCCCAATGCCCCATCTCAAACAACCTCTTCCTCAATGCCCCGTCTCAATCAACCTCTTTTACAATGCCCCGTCTAAATCGACCTCTTTTACAATGCCCCGTCTCAATCAACCTCTTTTACAATGCCCCGTCTCAATCAACCTCTTTTACAATGCCCCATCTCAAACGACCTCTTCCCCAATGCCCCGTCTCAATCAACCTCTTCCCCAATGCCCCGTCTCAATCAACCTCTTCCCCAATGCCGTCTCAATCAACCTCTTCCCCAATGCCCCGTCTCAATTAACCTCTTCCCCAATGCCCCGTCTCAATCAACCTCTTCCCCAATGCCCCGTCTCAATCAACCTCTTCCCCAATGCCCCGTCTCAATCAACCTCTTTTACAATGCCACGTCTCAATCAACCTCTTTTACAATGCCCCGTCTCAATCAATATGTTTTCCCCCCCCTTCTCCAATGCCCCGTCTCAATCAATATGTTCCCCCCCCCTTCTCCAATGCCCCGTCTCAATCAACCTCTTCCCCAATGCCCCATCTCAATCAACCTCTTTTACAATGCCCCGTCTCAAGCAATATGCTCCCCCCCCCTCACTTCTCCAATGCCCCGTTTCAATCAACCTCTTCCTCAATGCCCCGTTTCAATCAACCTCTTCCTCAATGCCCCATCTCAATCAACTTCTTCCTCAATGCCCCATTTCAATCAACCTCTTCTTCAATGCCCCATTTCAATCAACCTCTTCCTCAATGCCCCATCTCAATCAACCTCTTCTTCAATGCCCCATCTCAAGCAACCCCTTCCCCAATGCCCCCGTCTCAATCAAACCTATTCTTCAATGCCCCATCTCAAGCAATATGCTCCCCCCCCTTCTCCAATGCCCGTCTCAATCAACCTCCTCTTCAATACCCTGTCTCAATCCAATATATATGTCTGTGTGTGTTTTAAGAGAGAGAAGAGAGAGAGAGAGAGAGAGAGAAGAGAGAGAGAGAGAGAGAGAGAGAGAGAGAGAGAGAGAGAGAGAGAGAGAGAGAGAGAGAGAGAGACAGACAGACAGACAGACAGACAGACAGAGAGAGAGACAGAAACAGAGAGAGACAGAGAGACAAAGAGACAGAGGGAGAGAGAGAGACAGACAGACAGACAGACAGCCAGAGACAGAGACAGACAGACAAACAGACAGACAGACAGATAGGCAGGCAGACAGACACACAGACACGCAGAACGAGAGAAACAGATACATCAGAGAAACGTTTTAAGACTAGAAATCAAAACAGACTGCAGTAGACAATTACAATAGTGGAGAAGTCACATGACACTATGTGAGGCTAATGAATGAACTTTAATGCTCTTCAAGGTCAATGCCAATTCTCACCTACGGAGGGAATGAAAGTGAGGAATCGTTGAAAACCATGGTATCAAATTGTAGGGTAATTGGTTGTGTTGGTTTGGTTTGGTTTGGTTTTATCAGAGTGTCAAACTGTAGGGTAATCAGTTGTGTTGGTTCGGTTTGGTTTGGTTTGGTTTGGTTTTATCAGAGTGTCAAACTGTAGGGTAATCAGTTGTGTTGGTTCGGTTTGGTTTGGTTTTGGTTTGGTTTTTATCAGAGTGTCAAACTGTAGGGTAATCAGTTGTGTTGCTTTGGTTTGGTTTGGTTTGGTTTGGTTTTATCAGAGTGTCAAACTGTAGTATAATCAGTTGTGTTGGTTTGGTTTGGTTTAGTTTGGTTTTTATCAGAGTGTCAAACTGTAGAGTAATCAGTTGTGTTGGTTTTGGTTTGGTTTGGTTTGGTTTGGTTTTGGTTTTATCAAGTGTCAAACTGTAGGGAAATCAGTTGTGTTGGTTTGGTTTGGTTTGGTTTGGTTTTATTAGAGTGTCAAACTGTAGGGTAATCAGTTGTGTTGGTTCGGTTTGGTTTGGTTTGGTTTGGTTTGGTTTTATCAAGTGTCAAACTGTAGGGTAATCAGTTGTGTTGGTTCGGTTTGGGTTGGTTTGGTTTGGTTTGGTTTGGTTTTATCAGAGTGTCAAACTGTAGGGTAATCAGTTGTGTTGGTTCGGTTTGGTTTGGTTTTGGTTTGGTTTTATCAGAGTGTCAAACTGTAGGGTAATCAGTTGTGTTGCTTTGGTTTGGTTTGGTTTGGTTTGGTTTTATCAGAGTGTCAAACTGTAGTATAATCAGTTGTTTTGGTTTGGTTTGGTTTGGTTTTATCAGAGTGTCAAACTGTAGAGTAATCAACTGTGTTGGTTTGGTTTGGTTTGGTTTTATCAGAGTGTCAACTGTAGTATAATCAGTTGTTTTGGTTTGGTTTGGTTTGGTTTGGTTTTATCAGAGTGTCAAACTGTAGTATAATCAGTTGTTTTGGTTTGGTTTGGTTTGGTTTTATCAGAGTGTCAAACTGTAGTATAATCAGTTGTGTTGGTTTGGTTTGGTTTGGTTTGGTTTTATCAAGTGTCAAACTGTAGGGAAATCAGTTGTGATGGTTTGGTTTGGTTTGGTTTGGTTTGGTTTTATCAGTGTCAAACTGTAGGGTAATCAATTGTGTTGGTTTGGTTTTGGTTTGGTTTGGTTTGGTTTTTATCAGAGTGTCAAACTGTAGGGTAAACAATTGTGTTGGTTTGGTTTGGTTTTATCAGAGTGTCAAACTGTAGGGTAAACAATTGTGTGGTTTTGGTTTGGTTTGGTTTCATATGAAAGAAAAAGGAACAAGAAATAAGAGGTTTTTACAGTGCATATAATGTATTTCTCATTGGTTATATAAGAATAATAAGAAGAAGAACAAATGGTAGCAGTAATCAAGTAGAAAATTAGCAACAGTATCATAAAAAGCATTAATGATAATAATAATAATAATAATAATAATAATAATAATAATAATAATAATAATAATATTAATAATAATAATAATAATAATAAGAATAAGAAGAAGAAGAAGAAGAAGAATAAGAAGAAGAAGAAAGAAGAAGAAGAAGAAGAAGAAGAAGAAGAAGAAGAAGAAGAAGAAGAAGAAGAAGAAGAAGAAGAAGAAGAAGAAGAAGAAGAAGAAGAAGAAGAAGAAGAAGAAGAAGAAGAAGAAGAAGAAGAAGAAGAAGAAGAAGAAGAAGAAGAAGAAGAAGAAGAAGAAGAAGAAGAAGAAGAAGAAGAAGAAGAAGAAGAAGAAGAAGAAGAAGAAGAAGAAGAAGAAGAAGAAGAAGAAGAAGAAGAAGAAGAAAGAAGAAGAAGAAGAAGAAGAAGAAGAAGAAGAAGAAGAAGAAGAAGAAGAAGAAGAAGAATATTGTAAATTTAATAATAATAATAATAATAATAATAATAATAATAATAATAATAATAATAATAATAATATAATAATAATAATAATAATAATGATAATAATAATAATAATACTAATAATGTTAATACTACTACAAATAATAATATAATAGTAATACTAATTATAGTAATAATAATAACAATAGTAATAATAATAATAATAATAATAATAATAATAATAATAATAATAATAATAATAATAATAATAATAATAATGATGATAATAATAATAATAATAATAAAAATAATAATAATGATAATAACAATAATAATTTATAATAATAATAATAATAATAATAATAATAATAATAATAATAGAATATAATGATAATGAGAATAATAATACAAATAATAATAATAATAATAATAATAATAATAATAATAATAATAATAATAATAATAATAATAATAATAATAATAATAATAATAATAATACATGTAACACTATGAATATAATTATGCTTTAATTGGAAGTCATGATTATTGTATTATAAATAGAATTACAATGTCAAATTTTAAAAACAGAATACAAGAAGAAGACGAATTAGACAAGACTTTGTACAAAATGTAATATTTCACATGTTATCACAAGACTTTGGACAAATGTAATATTTCATGTTATCACAAGACTTTGGACAAAATGTAATATTTCATGTTATCACAAAACCTTGGACAAAATGTAATATTTCACATCTTATCACAGGACTTTGGACAAAATGTAATATTTCACATGTTATCAGAAGACTTTGGACAAAAGGTAATATTTCACATGTTATCACAAAACTTTGGACAAAATGTAATATTTCACATGTTATCACAAAAACTTTGGCCAAAATGTAATATTTCACATGTTATCATAAGACTTTGGACAAAACGAAATATTTCACATGTTATCACAAAACTTTGGACAAAATGTAATGTTTCACATGTTTTCACAAAATTTGGACAAAATGTAATACTTCACATGTTATCACAAGACTTTGGACAAAATGTAATATTTCACATGTTAATCGCAAGATTTTGGACAAAATGTAATATTTCACATCTTATCACAAAACTTTGGACAAAATGTAATATTTCACATGTTATCACAAAACTTAGGACAAAATGTAATGTTTCACATGCTTTCACAAAATTTGGACAAAATGTAATACTTCACATGTTATCACAAGACTTTTCACAAAATGTAATATTTCACATGTTATCGCAAGACTTTGGACAAAATGTAATATTTCACATGTTATCACAAAACTTTGGACAAAATGTAATATTTCACATGTTATCACAAAATTTGGACAAAATGTAATGTTTCACATGTTAACACAAAGCTTTGGACTTTTTAAGAAAGGAAATAAAACAAAAAGGAGATGTGATCATTATTTAGATCTGTTCCATTAAATGGGAATCATAAATAGCACAAAAAAGAAGATGTAATCATTATTTAGATCTGTTCCATTAAATGGGAATCGTAAATAGCACAAAAAGTTCAATAAGGCCAGCCTACTATCATTAGTGTCAAGGGGTGGTTTGACATAATATAACCATAATATATTATAACATATTAGATCATTATCATCCAATTATGTTTCTATGCAAGCCACCGCACGAGGTGAAATGGGCTGGTGATTTCAAAGTCAAAACAAACGGGCAGGAGGGGAGGGGGGTGGAGGGGGGGGAAGGAACCCTACAGCAAAATAAAAGATATGTCAAAGATTAGAAGGACAGGAGTAGTACCTACCAAAAACGTCATCTTATCGTCGACTGACGACATAACGGGGGCAAATCTAAAAGGACCGTCAAACTGACGAACATACAGACAAACAGACAAACTGACAGGCAGACAGGCATCAATGCCACAGGCCAGCTCACGTATATTCCAATCCTTTTGACAATACTCACACTACACAGCTCACGATGCATCCACTGAAGGAGAAGCGAACTGAGTAGTTTTGTGTAGTTGGTTAAAACACAAGTTTCAAACTTCTCCTTTACTGGAATGGCACTAACACAGTGACTACAAATGCTCTACAGACGTTTAAAAAACCCCAAACTTCTCCATTACTGAAATGGCACTAACACAGTGACTACACATACTCTATAGACATTATGGAATGGTACTAACACAGTGACTACACATACTCTATAGACATTATGGAATGGTACTAACACAGTGACTACACATACTCTATAGACATTATGGAATGGGTACTAACACAGTGACTACACATACTCTATAGACATTATGGAATGGTACTAACTCACAGTGACTACACATACTCTATAGACATTATGGAATGGTACTAACACAGTGACTACACATACTCTATAGACATTATGGAATGGTACTAACACAGTGACTACACATACTCTCTAGACATTATGGAATGCACTAATAATATGACTACTGACCTACACATACTCTATGGACATTATGGAATGGTACTAACACAATGACACATACTCTATAGACGTTATGGAATGGCACTAACACAATGACTACACATACTCTATAGACGTTATGGAATGGCACTAACACAATGACTACACAATGACTACTCTATAGACATTATGGAATGGTATTAACACAATGACTACACATACTCTATAGACATTATGGAATGGTACTAACACAATGACTACACATACTCTATAGACGTTATGGAATGGTACTAACACAATGACTACACATACTCTATAGACGTTATGGAATGGTACTAACACAATGAGGCGTTATGGAATGGTATTAACACATGACTACACATACTCTAGACATTATGGAATGGTATTAACACAGTGACTACACATACTCTATAGACATTATGGAATGGTACTAACACAATGACTACACATATTCTATGACTACTAACACAGTGACTACACATACTCTATAGACGTTATGGAATGGTACTAACACAGTGACTAACTCTATAGACGTCATGGAATGACTACACAGTGACTACACAGTGACTACACATACTCTATAGACATTATGGAATGGTACTAACAATGACACAATGACTACACACTCTATAGACATTATGGAATGGCACACAAGTGACTACACAATGACTACACACACTCTATAGACGTTATGGAATGGCACTAACACAGTGACTACACAGTGACTACACATACTCTATAGACGTTATGGAATGGCACTAACACAATATACACATACTCTATAGACGTTATGGAATGGCACTAACACAGTGACTACACATACTCTATAGACGTTATGGAATGGTACTAACACAATGACTACACATATTCTATAGACGTTATGGAATGACACTAACACAATGACTACACATATTCTATAGACGTTATGGAATGGTACTAACACAGTGACTACACATACTCTATAGACGTTATGGAATGGTACTAACACAATGACTACATACTCTATAGACGTTATGGAATGGTAC
>JAXRKP010000845.1:130371-155371 GCA_037039925.1 Doris montereyensis
GACTACACATACTCTATAGACATTATGGAATGGTACTAACACAGTGACTACACATACTCTATAGACATTATGGAATGGACATTATGGAATGGTACTAACACAGTGACTACACATACTCTATGGACATTATGGAATGGTACTAACACAATGACTACACATACTCTATAGACGTTATGGAATGGTACTATACACAGTGACTACACATACTCTATGGACATTATGGAATGGTACTAACACAATGACTACACATACTCTATAGACGTTATGGAATGGCACTAACACAATGACTACACATACTCTATAGACGTTATGGAATGGCACTAACACAATGACTACACACATACTCTATAGACGTTATGGAATGGTATTAACACAATGACTACACATACTCTATAGACATTATGGAATGGTACTAACACAATGACTACACATACTCTATAGACGTTATGGAATGGCACTAACACAATGTACTACACATACTCTATAGACGTTATGGAAATGGTACTAACACAATGACTACACATACTCTATCTATAGACGTTATGGAATGGTACTAACACAATGACTACACATACTCTATAGACATTATGGAATGACACTAACACAGTGACTACATACTCTATAGACGTTATGGAATGGTACTAACACAGTGACTACACATACTCTATAGACGTTATGGAATGGTACTAACACAATGACTACACATACTCTATAGACGTTATGGAATGGTACTAACACAGTGACTACACATACTCTATAGACGTTATGGAATGACACTAACACAATGACTACACATATTCTATAGACGTTATGGAATGACACTAACACAATGACTACACATACTCTATAGACGTTATGGAATGGTACTAACACAATGACTACACATATTCTATAGACGTTATGGAATGACACTAACACAGTGACTACACAGTGACTACACAGTGACTCTATAGACGTTATGGAACACTAACACAATGACTTACTCTATAGACGTTATGGAATGACACTAACGATGACTACATATTCTATAGACGTTATGCACTAGATTCATGACATATCTTTCGTTATGGAATGACACTAACACAATGATTACACATATTCTATCGTTATGGGGTTCAGTGACTTTCTATAGACTGCAATTTACCAGACTAACATGTCATTATGCCTCCATGACTCCTGAGTTATGGAATGTACTCCCTGTATAGGCGTTATGGAATGACACTCCCTGTCTCCACTCCTATGGAATGTCCTAGTAAGACGTTATAATTCCCTGTCTACACTCGTTATGGAATGACCATAGTAAAGTAATTCCCTGTCTACACTCTTATGAATGTCCCTAGATTCATGACAAAGTTAATTCTGTCTACACTCCTATGGAATGTCCCTAGTAAAGTAATTCCCTGTCTCACTCTTATGGAATGTCCCTAGTAAAGTAATTCCCTGTCTACACTCTTATGGAATGTCCCTAGTAAAGTAATTCCCTGTCTACACTCTTATGGAATGTCCCTAGTAAAGTAATTCCATTTCTACACTCCTATGGAATGTCCTAGTAAAGTAATTCCCTGTCTACACTCCTATGGAATGTCTCTAGTAAAGTAATTCCCTGTCTACCTCTATGGAATGTCCCTAGTAAAGTAATTCCCTGTCTACACTCTTATGGAATGTCCCTAGTAAAGTAATTCCCTGTCTACACTCTTATGGAATGTCCCTAGTAAAGTAATTCCCTGTCTACACTCCTATGGAATGTCCCTAGTAAAGTAATTCCCTGTCTCCCACTCCTATGGAATGTCCCTAGTAAAGTAATTCCCTGTCTACACTCTTATGGAATGTCCCTAGTAAAGTAATTCCCTGTCTACATTCCTATGGAATGTCCCTAGTGAAGTAATTCCATTTCTACACTCCTATGGAATGTCCCTAGTAAAGCAATTCCATGTCTCCTCCTATGGAATGTCCCTAGTAAAGTAATTCCATGTCTACACTCTATGGAATGTCCCTAGTAAAGTAATTCCCTTTCTACACTCCTATGGAATGTCCCTAGTAAAGTAATTCCCTGTCTACACTCGTATGGAATGTCCCTAGTAAAGTAATTCCCTGTCTACACTCTTATGGAATGTCCCTAGTAAGTAATTCCCTGTCTACACTCCTATGGAATGTCCCTAGTAAAGTAATTCCATTTCTACACTCCTATGGAATGTCCCTAGTAAAGTAATTCCCTGTCTACACTCCTATGGAATGGCCCTAGTAAAGTAATTCCATTTCTACACTCCTATGGAATGTCCCTAGTAAAGTAATTCCCTGTCTACACTCCTATGGAATGTCCCTAGTAAAGTAATTCCCTGTCTACACTCTTATGGAATGTCCCTAGTAAAGTAATTCCCTGTCTACACTCTTATGGAATGTCCCTAGTAAAGTAATTCCCTGTCTACACTCCTATGGAATGGCCTAGTAAAGTAATTCCATTTCTACCTCCTATGGAATGTCCCTAGTAAAGTAATTCCCTTTCTACACTCTTATGGAATGTCCCCAGTAAAGTAATTCCATTTCTACACTCCTATGGAATGTCCCTAGTAAAGTAATTCCTGTCTACACTCCTATGGAATGTCCCTAGTAAAGTAATTCCCTGTCTCCATTCCTATGGAATGTCCCTAGTCTCCATTCCTATGGAAAAGTAATTCCCTGTCTACACTCCTATGGAATGTCCCTAGTAAAGTAATTCCCTGTCTACACTCTTATGGAATGTCCCTAGTAAAGCAATTCCATTTCTACACTCCTATGGAATGTCCCTAGTAAAGTAATTCCATTTCTACACTCCTATGGAATGTCCCTAGTAAAGTAATTCCCAACCTCAGAGTTGACCGTAGGGTAATCAGGAGAAGAGTCCTGGTTTGTCTATACGGCATAATGCCATTGTGCTAGTGTGCTATAGCTTTCCACCATGCCCTGTTAGTCAGCCAGATCTTCCCTTGAGAAGTGAGTTGTACAGCATAGACCGGAAGGTGGGGTCTAGAGGGAGTGGTGCCCAACAGCCATAAACTTATCTTATGGCCGAGCTATGGAGATGTTGGCACTTTATTCCCATGCATTTGATGAGACCAAAAGCAGTAGCATTGCTACACATGCTAAAGCCTTCAGCCCCTAACCTTACTCGTCATGAATAAATGAGGTTAGGTCGACTGGAAGCTTTGAAATAGGAGAAATACCAGAACATTAATGGATGACAGCCTAAAACAGACTGCGTGGGTGAGGTTATGAAATGAACAACGGCAGCTGGGTTGACAAATGTTCGTTTTATACATGACATCTTTGTAAGAAACATTTTTAAGAAAAATAGCATTGATAAAAGACGACAATAAAAACACCCTTTCCGTACCAATATAGGTAAAAAGACACGACTCTATTAAGATAAAAACTGAAAGACAATTGAATTTATTTTTATGGATAGGCATACGATTTTTAAATAATACAAATTATAAAGTTAAAGTGAAGGAAAATTATAGAGATAATTTGAAGACGAAACATGGTTTTTACCATAATTATTATGTATATTGGAATATGTGATACGATAAGGGCTAACATTTACATGGAATATTTATCTATTTCTTTTTTTTAAAATCATTATTATTATAGCCTATACGTTGTGTTCATCAAAACGTTAATTCTCATCTCCATTTACACGTTTTATCTACTTATACTTTAATTCTAATGTCCATTTACACGTTTTATCTACTTATACTTTAATTCTAATGTCCATTTACACGTTTTATCTACTTATACTTTAATTCTAATGTCCATTTACACGTTTTATCTACTTATACTTTAATTCTAATGTCCATTTACACGTTTTATCTACTTATACTTTAATTCTTTTTTCACACGTCTGTAATAAAATTTCCCTCTGGGATGAAATAAAGTAATTGAATTGAATTGAATTGAATAGATTGAATTGAATTGAATTGAATTGAAGTGGATTGAATTGGATTGGATTGAATTGAATTGAATTGGATTGGATTGGATTGGATTGAATTGAATTGAATTGAATTGAATTGGATTGGATTGAATTGGATTGAATTGAATTGAATTTAATTGAATTGAATTGAATTGAATTGAATTGGATTGAATTGAATTGATTGAATGGATTGAATTGAATTGGATTGAATTGAATTGAATTGGATTGAATTGAATTGGATTGAATTGAATTGAATTGAATTGGATTGAATTGAATTGGATTGAATTGAATTGAATTGAATTGAATTGAATTGGATTGAATTGAATGGATTGAATTGGTGATTGAATTGAATTGAATTGAAGTGCTTTGGTGTGAACAGTCTACACAAACAAAGAGCCAACATGTCAATGACTGAAGCGGCTCAGCTCAAGGCTGTTGGTGTGCATGCCGTAATAGATAATAAAACCAGTCAGTTAACGTGGTGATACAACCTTGATACCGCAGGCGCTTCCTAGAAGATCTTCAACATTAATTTAACCATGGTGGTTCGAAAATCTCACGTTATAAAGAACACCTCTAACTTTATCCGCGTATAACTCAGAACCAAGCCCCATTACTCACAACTCTAGTAACTAGCGAAGCTAAAACACAAAATCTTAAATTGGGCAGGAGAATTTTAGAACAAGTTCAAAAGCTACAATTACCTAAATGATTAACTCAGAGGGAAAATTAAGAGAAGAAATCAGCCACAGAATCAAAAGGCAAGTGCAATATATAAACATCTAGGAGAGCATTTATAGGTAAGCAAGAATTGTCAACAAAAACCCAAAATGGCAGTATACAACACACTTTATTGTCCTACTCTCCTCTATGGCAGTGAAACATGGACCTTAGACAGTGGGGAATACAGTAGAGTACGGGCAACTGAAATGAAATATCTAAAAAGAGAGGTAAGGAAAAACTAAAAGAGACAAGATCAGAAAGACAACAATAAGAGATCAAACCAAAGCAGATGGCATAAAAACTAAGATAGAAAGAAATTTAATCGGAGATGGTTTGGGCATGTTAACAGAATGAAAGACCATAGAATACTTAAATCAGTATACAGTGCTAAAAAGCAAGGTAAAAGACCAAAAGGCAGATCTCGGAGAAAGTGGGAAGAAGATATAAAAAGAGGCATTGAAGCATACAAATTTAACTTTTTTGGAAGGAAACAGAAAATGTCGAAGACAGGACATCCTGGAGAAAGATCATCTCGGTAAACTGAACCCATACACCGAAAGGTGGAATGGGAACTGATAAAAAAAAGAAAGAAAGATTTCAAATAGCCTGCTTTAGGTTCTTAGTGGAGAAACTCTTGGATCAAATCTGTCTTTCAAATGCAGGGAAAAAAAGATTATTTTCGCTGCGATATACAAAACGTTTTGTGGTTGCTAGATCACATTTTCTTGACGGCCATTGCGATAAAAGCCCGCATATCGAGTACTCATTTGGTAAAAAAATCGTATTTATTGATATCACCCGCGTAACATATACAGCAGTTTCTGGGTATTACCACAGTCAAAGTGCAAGAGACTCAGCTTTATACTAAAGGGAAATCATAACCGTGACAGATGCTGACACTGACTAGGTCAGGACATCCTTGCAAGGTCAAAAGCACCACAAGTTATTTAACAACGACACAAAGCTGTTCACCAAGAGAAGAAAATCATGCAGTGAATAGCCACCAAGGTCAAGTGGGTCTAACATTGGAAGTGATAAGAATAACGATAGTGATAGAAATAATGATAATAGTAATGATAATGATAATAATAATAATAATAATAATAATAACAATACTACTACTACTATTAATACTACGCACTAACCTACTTAATTAATCGACCTTACCTACTTTAACCTACCTACCTACCTACCTACCTAATGACGACTACTACTACTACTACTACTACTACTACTACTACTACTACTACTACTACTACTACTACTACTACTACTACTACTACTACTACTACTACTACTACTACTAATATTAATAATAATAATAATAATGATAGTAATATTAATACTTATAATAATAACAATGATGTTGGTTACGATAATATATCATAATGATGATGTTAATGATGATAACAATACATTAATCATAAAAGTAAACATAACAATTATTCAAATAATTGAAGTGATGACTATCATAGTAAAAATAATCATAATGGGTCACCACAATTAATGAATTTAACATCTTTGATGTGGCAATGGATGTCCAAGGCTTGAAGCGAACGGGTATCGTGAAATCATCGTCTGTTGTTGTTGCTGTTGTTGTTTGTTGTTGGGATTGTTTTTTTTACGAAAGACAACAAGGAGGGAAATTATTATAATATCAAATACAATGAGTAAAATGGAAAGAGGGGAAAGAAAGAGGAAGTTAAAAAAAGAAGAGAACTTTCAAAGTGAAGGACGGCGAGGCTATCCTTGTCCAGGCACCTCCCCCTCATATCCGTGACGTGTCACCCACGTCGCACAGTAGCGTCCCCTTGTCCAGGCACTTCCTCTTCATCTCCCTCATTCCGTTTTGCCATCTGACAACAAAGACGATAGAAAGAAAAACAATAATGATATAAATAACAACATTGAAAAAAAACCCAAAAAACATAATGTAATGTGAATTATAATAATAACACATATAATAATAATAATAATAATAATAATAATAACAATAATAATAACAATAATAATAATTATAATAATAATAATAACAATAATACCACTACTAATAATAACAGTAATAATAACAATTATAATAATAATAATAATATAATAATAATAATAATAATAATAATAATAATAATAATAATAATAATAATAATAATAATAATAATAATAATAATAATAATAATAATAATAATGATGATGATAATAAAAATGATAATCAGTAGAATAATACCACGAATAACAAAAAAATAATAATTATACGAAAAAGACTGCTTTATTCCTAATGGTTTCTAAGCAGGGCAAACAGACCGGTGTTGTACAAATATAATTCCTATTGTGACAAATGTCAAGGTAATTGAACTGAGCCGGTCACACAGTAAACACTGTCCCCCCGCCACCCCCTATACATACACACACACACACACACACACACACACACACACACACCCGTATGAAAATGACACAAGTTACAACGATGCTATCAGTGGCAGCCAATAAGGGGGCCTTGGACGTAAGGCTGGTCATAACCCGTCATCATGTCATTATAAAGTAGGTAAAACAGTGTTCAATAACATGTCACTGTCATCATGTTATAAAGTAGGTAAAATAGCAAGTTCAATAACATGTCACTGTCATCATGTTATTATAAAGTAGGTAAAACAGTGTTCAATGATATGTCACTGTAGTAAAACAGTGTTCAATGACATGTCACTGTAGTTAAAATAGTATTCAATAACATGTCACTGTCATCATGTTATTATAAAGTAGGTAAAATATGTTCAATAACATGTCACTGTCATCATGTTATTATAAAGTAGTAAAACAGGTTCAATAACATGTCACTGTTCAATAACAGTGTTCAATGACATGTCACTGTCATTATGTTATTATAAAGTAGGTAAAACAGTGTTCAATAACATGTCACTGTCATCATGTTATTATAAAGTAGGTAAAACAGTGTTCAATAACATGTCACTGTCATCATGTTATTATAAAGTTAAAACAGTGTTCAATGACATGTCACTGTCATCATGTTATTATAAAGTAGGTAAAACAGTGTTCAATGACATGTCACTGTAGTAAAACAGTGTTCAATGACATGTCACTGTAGGTAAAACAGTAAGTTCAATGACATGTCACTGTAGGTAAAACAGTGTTCAATGACATGTCACTGTAGGTAAAACAGTGTTCAATGACATGTCACTGTAGGTATAACAGTGTTCAATGACATGTCACTGTACAGTGTTCAATGACATGTCACTGTAGGTATAACAGTGTTCAATGACATGTCACTGTAGGTATAACAGTGTTCAATGACATGTCACTGTCATCATGTTATTATAAAGAGGTAAAACAGTGTTCAATGACATGTCACTGTAGGTATAACAGTGTTCAATAACATGTCACTGTCATCATGTTATTAAAGTAGGTAAAACAGTGTTCAATAACATGTCACTGTCATCATGTAATTATAAAGTAGGTAAAACAGTGTTCAATGACATGTCACTGTCATCATGTTATTATAAAGTAGGTAAAACAGTGTTCAATAACATGTCACTGTCATCTGTCATTTTGTCATCATGTTATTATAAATGTCACTGTCATCACTGTTATTATACAAGTAGGTAAAACAGTGTTCAATGACATGTCACTGTAGGTAAAACAGTGTTCAATGACATGTCACTGTAGGTAAAACAGTGTTCAATGACATGTCACTGTAGGTAAAACAGTGTTCAATGACATGTCACTGTAGGTAAAACAGTGTTCAATGACATGTCACTGTAGGTATAACAGTGTTCAATGACATGTCACTGTCATCATGTTATTATAAAGTAGGTAAAACAGTGTTCAATGACATGTCACTGTAGGTATAATAGTGTTCAATAACATGTCACTGTCATCATGTTATTATAAAGTAAAAACAGTGTTCAATAACATGTCACTGTAGGTAAAACAGTGTTCAATGACATGTCACTGTAGTTAAAACAGTGTTCAATGACATGTCACTGTCATTATGTTATTATAAAGTAGGTAAAACAGTGTTCAATAACATGTCACTGTCATTATGTTATTATAAAGTAGGTAAAACAGTGTTCAATAACATGTCACTGTCATTATGTAATTATAAAGTAGGTAAAACAGTGTTCAATAACATGTCACTGTCATTATGTCATTATAAAGTAGGTAAAACAGTGTTCAATGACATGTCACTGTCATCATGTTATTATAAAAGGTAAAACAGTGTTCAATAACATGTCACTGTCATCATGTTATTATAAAGTAGGTAAAACAGTGTTCAATGATATGTCACTGTAGGTAAAACAGTGTTCAATGACATGTCACTGTAGGTAAAACAGTGTTCAATGACATGTCACTGTAGGTAAAACAGTGTTCAATGACATGACAGGTAAAACAGTGTTCAATGACATCTCACTGGAGGTAAACAGTGTTCAATGACATGTCACTGTAGGTAAAACAGTGTTCAATGGCATGTCACTGTAGGTAAAACAGTGTTCAATGACATGTCACTGTAGGTAAAACAATGTTCAATGACATGTCACTGTAGGTAAAACAGTGTTCAATGACATGTCACTGTAGGTAAAACAGTGTTCAATGACAGTCACTCACGTTAGACAACGGTAGGATCGTAAAGTTTAAAACCACACAAGTTAACAGAAAAAACCAACAACAAGTAGACACACAATGATGGCGTATAGAGGAGAGATACAGACACACGGCCAAACAGACAGGCAGAGGCTATGTCAGATACAGACAAACAGATATATAGACAGACAGAGTTAAATAAGGACAGACAGACAGACAGACAGAAAGAGTCAGGACAGACAGACAGATATGGTCAGATACAGACAGATAGACAGACAGACAGACAGAAAGAAAGAGTCAGATATAGACAGACAGACAGAATGAGACAGACAGATAGACAGACAGACAGACAGACAGAAAGAGTCAGATATAGACAGACAGACAGACAGAAAGAGTCAGATATAGACAGACAGACAGACAGACAGAAAGAGTCAGATATAGACAGACAGACAGAAAGAGTCAGATATAGACAGACAGACAGACAGACAGAAAGAGTCAGATATAGACAGATAGACAGACAGACAGACAGACATACAGACAGATAGACAGACAGACAGACAGACAGAAAGAGTCAGATATAGACAGACAGACATGGTCAGATACAGACAGATAGACAGACAGACAGACAGACAGAAAGAGTCAGATATAGACAGGCAGACATGGTCAGATACAGACAGATAGACAGACAGACAGAAAGAGTCAGATATAGACAGACAGACATGGTCAGACAGACAGACAGACAGAAAGAGTCAGATATAGACAGACAGACAGACAGACGGACGGACGGAAGGAGACACAGGGACATGAAGAAAGAGTGAAAAAGAATGGCCAGACAACTGTTGATTCCCCATACTAATAGCATCATCTCCGGTGTTGACTTACCATCATGATGGTGTCGGTGTCAGCCAGGGCTTGTTTGGCCAGGTAGCGTTCCCGCTTGATCTTCAACTCCAGCGTCTCGGGTACGTCCGGCACCATGATGTCTATGACGCGGCAAATGCCGAACACCACGTGCTGTGGATTCGATGACGTCACGATGAGGTCAAGGCGTGATAACGGCAACTCTCACAAGGGGGAACCATGTTCGTCCATGTCATAAACTATCAACTACGCCAACATTTATTTGGGCCATATTTCAATAATATTTTTGTCTATGTTATAAACTATCAACTCCACCAACATTTATTTGGGCAACATTTCAATAATATTTTTGTCTATGTTATAAACTATCAACTCCACCAACATTTATTTGGGCAACATTTCAATAATATTTTTGTCTATGTTATAAACTATCAACTCCACCAACATTTATTTGGGCCATATTTCAATAATATTTTTGTCTATGTTATAAACTATCAACTGCGCCAACATTTATTAGGGCAACATTTCAATAATATTTTTGTTTATGTTATAAACTATCAACTCCATCAACATTTATTAGGGCAACATTTCAATAATATTTTTGTCTATGTCATAAACTATCAACTGCGCCAACATTTATTAGGGCAACATTTCAATAATATTCGTGTCTATGTTATAAACTATCGCCGGGCAGTGGACAGGTAAGTACCTGTACGGGGAGTAGATGATCCCGCCCTCAACGAGTATCCTGCTGCTTTGCAGATCGGTTTTGACTGAATAAAGACTAAGGTAGTTAACCCTGACAGAAAATAACAACCTGCTGTCTTGCAGGCTGGTCTTAAATGATCAAAGGCTAAGAGAGTTAACCCTGACATAAAATAACAAGACCTGGTTGGGGCATCAAGGTGGCAGCCCCGCCATCTACCTAGGGGTACAGTGCGCTAATCCCTGGATATCAAAACTTAACTGATGCTGAGAAATAAATATAATATACTCGGCTTGACCTTTCAACGACGAAAATTGACACGAACACGGACTGTCATTTTTGGAACATGGAATGTTAGGGCAATACATGGAAAAGAGTTAGCATTGGTTGAAGAAATGGACAAATTCAAAGTAGACATTTTGGCTATACAGAAACAAAGAAAAAAAGACAAGGAATAGAAAATGTAGTACCAAATAATATTTTAATCTTCTCAGGAATAGATGTCAAAGATTGAGCTGGAGCAGGAGTAGGCCTTCTAGTACATAAAAGGCATGAAAAGCTACTAGAAAGCTGGAAATTTATAAACCCACGGCTATTAAAAGTAAATATTAAACCAAAAGGAAGAGGAATTAAATCATTAATAGCTTATGGACCAAACGAAGACGCCACTAAAGAAAAAAATACCTTCCAAAACAATTTACAAATAGCTTCTGAGAATCTTAAATCCAAACAGGAACTAATGCTTTTAGGAGATTTAAACGCTAGAGTAGATAACAATGTAGAAACATCAGGAGGAGTAATTGGTAAAGAATGAGAGACAACAACTTCTCCAAATGGACATAGACTAATAGATTTGTGTCTAAAACTAAAAATAGCTAACACATGTTTTCCTCCTAAGGATGTTCACAAATATACAAAAGTAAATAACGACAAGTGCGAAAACTCAATGATAGACTACATAATAGTTAGCAGCTCCTTTTTTGCAGTACATTGGATGCAAGAGTAAACAGAGGAGCAGAAATATTTAGTGATGATCACTTAATGATTGCCAAAACGAGATTACTGACTGAAGAAAACAAACACAAAAGGAAAGAGAATTAAGTTACCAAACTCAAAATAGGGGAACTAAATCAACCAATAGTAAAAAAGATATACCAATCTAGAAATACTAAGGAAGACAGCCAAATCATGGAAACCTGGAGAAAGTATTTTCAACAATTACATAATCTCTCCAGAACATATGAAACAAGGAGTAAAGCTTAATTAGTAAAAGTAACAAGTAATCCAGAGGAGACAGCTGAAGATGTAGATATATCAATGGAAGAAATCCAAACAGCTAAAAAAAGGGAAATTAGGAAAAGTCCCAGGTGCAGATCAAGTTTATCCAGAAATGATTAAAAACCAAGGGAGAGAGGCAGACAAATTACTACATACAATATGCCAACAAGCATGGATGTCCAAACAGGTGCCAGACGACTCGAAAAAGGGAACGGTAGTACCAATACACCAAGAAATGATCAACTATGGAATTCTCAAACTATAGAGGGATATCACTACTTAGCATTCCAGGAAGAGTATACGCCAGGATACTGGAAATGAGACTAAGGAAAAGAGTAGAGGATCAGATTGAAGAACACCAGAGTGTATTTAGATCAGGAAGAAGTGTACAAGGCAACATATTTACAATTAGACAAATAAAAGAAAACAATTCTTGAGAGCAACATTGACTTGTACCTGTGTTTTATAGATCTAGAAAACGTTTTTTCTTAAGACTTTAACCCAATCATATTATGTCCTGTTATGTCTTAAGGCCTTAAGCCAATCATATTATGTCCTGTTATGTCTCAAGACTTTAACACAATCATATTAGTCCTGCTATGTCTTAAGACTTTAACCTCATCATATTATGTCCTGCTATGTCTTAAGACTTTAACACAATCATATTATGTCCTGCTATGTCTCAATACTTTAACCAATCATATTATGTCCTGTTATGTCTCAAGACTTTAACCCAATCATATTATGTCCTGTTATGTCTTAAGGCTTTAACCAATCATATTATGTCCTGTTATGTCTCAAGACTTTAACACAATCATATTATGTCCTGCTATATCTTAAAACTTTAACCCAATCATATTATGTCCTGTTATGTCTTAAGACTTTAACCCAATCATATTATGTCCTGCTATGTCTTAAGACTTTAACCCAATCATATTATTATGTCTTAAGACTTTAACCCAATCATATTATGTCCTGTTATGTCTTAAGACTTTAACCCAATCATATTATGTCCTGCTATGTCTGAAGACTTTAACCCAATCATATTATGTCCTGTTATGTCTCAAGACTTGAAGCCAATCATATTATGTCCTGTTATGTCTCAAGACTTGAAGCCAATCATACTGTGTCCTGTTATGTCTCAAGACTTGAAGCCAATCATATTGTGTCCTGCTATGTCTCAAGATTTGAACCCATTCCTACTGTGTCCTGCTATGTCTCAAGATTTGAAGCCAATCGTACTGTGTAATCCTACGTGTTCTCTCTTCACCAACATGTTATCAGTAAGGATTAAGAGATACGTTTTCTTTTTTTGATTTTCCCATCATGTAGACTGTTTTTTTTAAATATATGAAAATGAAAAAGATATTTGTAATACATAGTACGCATTCTTATCTCCAATGTTTTCAAAAACAAGGAGATGAAAATAACGCTCAGCTCTGACCTCAAATACGATGACGAAGGCCAGTCGTATAGTCAACAGTTTCCAGTAAAACATCGTGTGGTCTCCTGTTCGTCTCTGAAGTCTCGATACCTGCACAAAAAGACGAGAGATAAAGATGTGAACATAGGCTTACCTATCAACACCTTTCACCTCTACCAGTAGCAGGGTACAGGCCCCAGGCAACTGATTTCCATCTCTCCTTCTCCTGGGAGATCTTTTCTTTAGCTCAATCCAGCTGACATCCAGTTTCTTCTGATCCTTTTCGATACTCCTCCTCCAAGTGTTCCCTGGCCTACCTTGTTGTCGTCTTTCCCTTCAGATTCCATTGCAAATGCTTGTCTTGTTGGGTTTCAAGCAGACATTCGCAAAGTCTGTCCTATCTATCTCCCTCGTCTTCTCCCAAGGAGTGTTTTCAATGGTTTCCCTTGCTGTTCATTCCCACAGTTCATCATTTCTAACTCGGCCTTGTCATTTAATTCTCAAGATTGTCGACCAACCGAAGAACGTTGGTTTAATCTTTGATTACTCCTGATGTGTGTCATGGAATGCTGCAGGCGGCAGGATTATATTATTGATACAAAAACAATTTAAAAAGTTCGTGCCGTCCGCGCGGGCACCCAAATGGTGTCACACCTGGAATTCAAAGTTCTTTAGAGAAAGGAATAAGATAGACTACAAGTATGTTATAATATCACGGTTGGTATCAAGTACGATTACAAGATTACGTCAGTATTCGATATTGAGGGTACGCGGGTAGGCGAGAACGGTATTAGTCCAGCTCTTGAATTACAAAATGCGTTGAAAGTGGCAGGTTAAGGTGATTGAAGGTGGTTCTAAAAAAAAACACCCGGAGAAACACTGATATTTTCCATATCTAAACGTTACAAATCTGGTAAAAAACTTCTTTCAATAAAAACGATTTTGGAATCATTTCAACCCAAATCCAAAATGTGCTTACTCTCAGTGACCTCCTGACAGAGCCTAGGCGAACAACGGACAACTAAGTCAAAATTATATAGGTCAGAGGCTTTGGGGAACAAAGGACGACCAAGTCAAATTTATATAGGTCAGAGGCTTTGGCTAACAAAGGACGACTAAGTCAATTCAAATTTATATAGGTCAGAGGCTTTGGGGAACAAAGGACGACTTAGTCAATATTATATAGGTCAGAGGCTTTGGGGAACAAAGGACGACTAAGTCAATATTTATAGGTCAGAGGCTTTGGAGAACAAAGGACGACTAAGTCAATATTATATAGGTCAGAGGCTTTGGGGAACAAAGGACGACTAAGTCAATATTATATAGGTCAGAGGCTTTGGCGAACAACGCATGACTGTCAAAATTATATAGGTCAGAGGCTTTGGCAAACAACGCTGACTGTCAAAATTATATAGGTCAGAGAGGCTTTGGCGAACAAAGGACGACTGTCAAAATTATAAAGGTCAGAGACTTTGGCGAACAACGGATGACAGTCAAAATTATATAGGTCAGAGGCTTTGGGGAACAACGGACGACTAAGTCAAAATTATATAGGTCAGAGGCTTTGGCGAACAACGCATGACTGTCAAAATTATATAGGTCAGAGGCTTTGGCGAACAACGGACGACTAAGTCAAACTTATATAGGTCAGAGGCTTTGGCGAACAACGCATGGCTGTCAAAATTATATAGGTCAGAGGCTTTGGCGAACAACGGACGACTAAGTCAAACTTATATAGGTCAGAGGCTTACGCTCAATGCAACAGGAGTCACCATGTTGTCCAACTGTATTGATGCTAAAAGGACACAAAATAAATTCTTGATTGATTGAAGGAAATTAATGGTAAATAATTGCTTCAGAAAATATTTTAAAGTTTGATTGAGACTGGAGGCGGCGTTTTAAAAATATTATATCATATTGTTTTCAAAAGGGTATCTTAGCTAGTTTTGTTGGGTATCTTCTTTGTCGTCCAAAAAACTATTAAAGAAATGAAGGAGTTGAAAAGTAAATTGAGTTTCGATGAAACTTTTGAAAAGTGTCAACTGCATTGAAATCAACATGACACAGATGTACCATGTCCGATTCAAGACATGTTACTTTAGACAATAGAATAATCAGTTATCAAGTGCCACAACACAGCTTTACACAGGCACAATTAGTTATCAAGTGTCACAACACAGCTTTACACATGCACAATTAGTTATCAAGTGCCACAACACAGCTTTTTACACAGGCACAATTAATTATCAAGTGCCACAACACAGCTTTACACAGGCACAATTAATTATCAAGTGTCACAACACAGCTTTACACAGGCACAATTAGTTATCAAGTGTCACAACACAGCTTTACAAAAGTGCCACAACACAGCTTTACACAGGAACAATTAGTTATCAAGTGTCACAACACAGCTTTACACAGGAACAATTAGTTATCAAGTGTCACAACACAGCTTTACACAGGCACAATTAGTTATCAAGTGTCACAACACAGCTTTACACAGGCTAAACACAATTAGTTATCCAAGTGCTAAACAACAATTAAACACAAGTTATCAAGTGTCACAACACAGCTTTACACAGGCTAAACACAATTAGTTATCAAGTGTCACAACACAGCTTTACACAGGCTAAACACAATTAGTTATCAAGTGTCACAACACAGCTTTACACAGGCTAAACACAATTAGTTATCAAGTGCCACAAACACAGCTTTACACAGGCACCGCGCAGTATTTTTTTTTAAATTCCTGTTGGTGGTGTTGTCACTTCGTGTTCAATCTCATTTGGTGGTGTTGTCACTTCGTGTTCAATCTCATTTGGTGGTGTTGTCACTTCGTGTTCAATCTCATTTGGTGGTGTTGTCACTTCGTGTTCAATCTCATTTGTGGTGTTGTCACTTCGTGTTCAATCTCATTTGGTGGTGTTGTCACTTCGTCTGTTCAATCTCATTTGGTGTTGTCACTTCGTGTTCAATCTCATTTGGTGGTGTTGTCACTTCGTGTTCAATCTCATTGGTGGTGTTGTCACTTCCTGTTCAATCTCATTTGGTGGTGTTGTCACTTCCTGTTCAATCTCATTTGGTGGTGTTGTCACTTTTTTGCTGGGATCTATTACTTTGATTTGACGTCACCTAGTCACATTGGAGACGGACGATATTGGGGGTCCCATACCGACTACACATCACAACACTCCGTACAGTACAACAACAACAACAACGTGATATAACATCACACACAACTCCGTACACAGTACAAAACAACAACAACAACAACAACGTGATATAACGGGTGTCCCATACCGACTACATCACAACACTCCGACAGTACAACAACAACACAACGTGATATAACGGATGTCCCATACCGACTACACATCACAACACTCCGTACACAGTACAACAACAACAACGTGATATAACGGGTGTCCCATACCGACTACACATCACAACACTCCGTACACAGTACAACAACAACAACGTGATATAACGGGTGTCCCGATACCGACTACACATCAACAACGTGATATAACTCCGACTACACAGTACAACAACAACAACAACAACGTGATATAACGGGTGTCCCATACCGACTACACATCACAACACTCCGTACACAGTACAACAACAACAACGTGATATAACGGGTGACTACACATACTCCGTACACTACAACAACAACAACGTGATATAACATACCGACTACAATCACTCGTACACAGTACAACAACAACAACGTGATATAACGGGTGTACCATACCGACTACACATCAACAACACAGTACAACAACAACAACGTGATATAACAACAACAACAACAACGTGATATAACGGGTGTCCCATACCGACAACACATCACAACACTCCGTACACAGTACAACAACAACAACAACAACGTGATATAACGGGGGTCCCATACCGACTACACATCACAACACTCCGTACACAGTACAACAACAACAACGTGATATAACGGATGTCCCATACCGACTACACATCACAACACTCCGTACACAGTACAACAACAACAACAACAACGTGATATAAGTCCCATACCGACACACATCACAACACTCCGTACACAGTACAACAACAACAACGTGATATAACGGGTGTCCCATACCGACTACACATCACAACACTCCGTACACAGTACAACAACAACAACAACGTGATATAACGGGTGTACCATACACTACACGACAACAACACAACATGATATAATCACAACACTCCATACACAGTACAACAACAACAACGTGATATAACGGGTGTCTCATACCGACTACACATCACAACACTCCGTACACAGTACAACAACAACAACGTGATATAACGGGTGTACCATACCGACTACACATCACAACACTCCGTACACAGTACAACAACAACAACGTGATATAACGGGTGTACCATACCGACTACACATCACAACACTCCGTACACAGTACAACAACAACAACGTGATATAACGGGGGTACCATACCGTCCCATACCGACTACACATCACAACACTCCGACTAACACATACAACACTCCGTACACAGTACAACAACAACAACGTGATATAACGGGGGTCCCCATACCGACTACACATCACAACACTCCATACACAGTACAACAACAACAACGTGATATAACGGTGTACCATACCGACTACACATCCCAACACTCCGTACACAGTACAACAACAACAACGTGATATAACGGGTGTCCCATACCGACTACACATCACAACACTCCAACAGTACAACAACAACAACAACAACGTGATATAACGGGTGTCCCATACCGACTACACATCACAACACTCCGTACACAGTACAACAACAACAACAACGTGATATAACGGGTGTCCCATACCGACTACACATCACAACACTCCGTACACAGTACAACAACAACAACGTGATATAAGTACCGACTACACATCACAACAACAACAACAACGTGATATAACGGGGTCTCGTAACGACTCACATCACAACACTCCGTACACAGTACAACAACAACAACAACAACTCCGTACACATCACAACACAACAACAACAACAACAACGTGATATAACGGGTGTCCCATACCGACTACACATCACAACACTCCGTACACAGTACAACAACAACAACAACAACGTGATATAACGTACACAGGTGATATAACGGATGTCCCATACCGACTACACATCACAACACTCCGTACAACAACAACAACAACAACAACGTGATATAACGGGTGTCTCATACCGACTACACATCACAACAACACAGTACAACAACAACAACGTGATATAACGGGTGTCTCATACCGACTACACGACTACACATCAACAACAACAACCGTGATATAACACAGTACACATCACAACAACAACAACAACAACGTGATATAACGGGGTGTCCCATACCGACTACACATCACAACACTCCGTACACAGTACAACAACAACAACAACAACAACGTGAATCACAACACTCCGTACACAGTACAACAACAACAACGTGATATAACGGATGTCCCATACCGACTACACATCACAACACTGTACACAGTACAACAACAACAACAACAACGTGATATAACGGTGTCCCATACCGACTACACATCACAACACTCCGTACACAGTACAACAACAACAACAACAACAACAACGTGATATAACGGATGTCCCATACCGACTACACATCACAACACTCCGTACACAGTACAACAACAACAACGTGATATAACGGGGGTCCCATACCGACTACCATCACAACGACTACACAACAACAACAACAACGTGATATAACGGATGTCCCATACCGACTACACATCACAACACTCCGTACACAGTACAATACAACAACAACAACGTGATATAACGGGGGTCCCATACCGACAACACATCACAGTACAACAACAACAACAACAACGTGATATAACGGGGGTCCCATACCGACTACACATCACAACACTCCGTACACAGTACAACAACAACAACGTGATATAACGGGTGTCCCATAACGACTACACATCACAACACTCCGTACACAGTACAACAACAACAATAACAACAAAGAAGTCCACTTGGTCGTGTACAGGCCATTCCGCCCAAATGGTATTACTGCCCATAGACCCGGAGATTATCCCGATTTTTGTAATGTGAAGCGGAACAAGTGATGATAGTATCCTCCTGGACAGGACGCTAATCTGACGCTGGTTTTCACAGTACAACAACCAAGCTAGTACGGGGGTCCCGTATCCATTTGCGTCTGGGTCGAGTGGGGAAAATGTCTCGTGTTAAGTATATTTCCCAAAAGAACTCAACGTGTCAGACCGACTACACATCACAACATTCCGTACACAGTACAACAACAACAACAACAACAACGTGATATAACGGGTGTCCCATACCGACTACACATGAACACTCCGTACACAGTACAACAACAACAACAACAACGTGATATAACCCTCGTACCGACTACAAAAAGTTCCGTACACAGTACAACAAAAACAAATCCAACTCGAGATATCACCATACACAGTACAACAACAACAACAACAACGTGATATTTCTCATCGACTTTTTACAACAACAACAACAACGTGGATGGGGTACAACAACAACAACAACAAGGGGGTCTCATAACGACTACACATCACAACACTCCGTACAAACAACAACCATCAAAAGTAGAAATTCATAACGACTACACATCACAACACTCCGACAAGTTTCCTTCATCGTTGATTGTTGGGAGCGATGGCCAACGTGAAGTCTTGATGTAACACTCCGTGACAGTCACTGATATAACGGGGTCTCATACCGTACTGGTACAAGTCCGTGGTAGAAACAACGGACGGGTGAAGGCTATCAGACAGGCAACTGGGTGAATGGACATGTGTTAAGTATCAATCGAAGTTACAAATACATTAAAAAATATATATAAAAAAAACCAAGAGATAAGAAAGAAAACTCCGTACAAAAACAACAAAACAACAATGAAAGTGGTCCATTAATTCAACACTCCGTACACAGGTCAACAACAACAAAACAATGAAAGTGGTCATTAATTCAACACTCCGTACACAAAGTCCCACAAAAACGATGAAAACGGGGTCATCAGGAAAACTACAATCACAACAATCCGAAAGTACAAACAAAACAATGAAAACGGGGTCCATATACAATCACAACACTCCGTACACAGTCCCAACAAAAACAATTTAAGGGGTCCATAAATACACAGTACAACAAAACAACAACAACGTGGTCATTAGTTCGTAACGACTGGGAATTCCAAATTTCACAACAACAACGTGTAAACGGTGTCATTACACATTCAACTGTATCATTTTCACAACAACAACAGTGATGATATAACGGATGTCCATACCGATTAATTGAACACTCCGTACACAGTACAACAACAACAACAACGTGATATAACGGATGTCCCATTTTTTTTTTACACATTTTTTTAACACTCCGTACACAGTACAACAACAAAAATATGGACCGACTACACATCACAACACTCCGGTACAACAACAACAACAACAACTGATATAAGGGGTCCATAATGACGACATCACAAATTTACAACAAAACAACGTGATATAACGGGGTCTCGTGTATTTTCAATGAATTTTTCATTCCGCCCAAATTTTACTGCCCAAGAGAGGATGATTTCTGACATAATGACACGGTGAAAGGGATTATCTCCTGGACAGGACGCTAATCTGACGCTGGTTTTGAAGCTAGTAAATTTGCGTCTGATAATAGGAAAATAGTATATTTCCCAAAGAACTCAACGTCAGACCTACCTTTGCTAGTACTTAAAACCTCAACTTCCCAAGTCTAGTTTTAAAAATAGTCGCTTTAAAAGGGACACACTAAGGACAACAACAAAAAACATAATAGTACAAATTGGTACATACCGACAAGTTTCCTTCATAATAGTACACAATGGTACATAATAGTTTGAGTCCTATACGTATTCGTACTAGTACATTCTGACATAATATCACAGGCGGCCAATGGACATGGGATAAAACATTAAAAAATAAATATATAAAACCAAGTGAAAAAAAGTGAAAAAAACACAAAACAATGAAAGTGGTCATTAATTCAACTGTCTACCCGGTCCCACAAAACAATGAAAGTGGTCATTAATTCAACAGTCTAATAGTCCCACAAAAGTAACTTAATACTGTGTATTGTAATTCATTAATTCAACAGTCTAGGTCCCATTGCCCCATTTAGGTACATACTAGAAAAAATGGACGTTACTGTTGGCTTAGAATTCCAAATTTCAAACGGCTGTAAACTTAGTGTAATCGTATCATTTTCACCTTTTTCAGGAAGGATGATTTCCATTTATTCCCTATTATCTTGATGTCTAGTCCCAAAAGCGAAAATATAATTGACCTCTTCGCTACATACTTCCCATGAGTTTAAAAATAAAGTGAATAGGAATAATAGGTAGATTGCCTATTATTTTGAATTTTGGGGCCGATAATTTTGGACAAGAGAGGTATGACATTCTGACATAATGACACGGTGAAAGGGATAAAACAAAATTGGTGAAAAAAACCTGATAATAGTACGTGACATACTAGTACTTTAATAGTACATAATAGTACATACTAGTACATAATAGTACACACTAGTACACAAAATTTTGTAGTACATACTAGTACATAATAGTACATACAATAATTTTATAATAGTATACTAGTACATACTAGTATATAATAGTATAGTACAAATAGTACATAATAGTACGTGATAGTACATACTAGTAATAATAGTACGTGATAGTACATACTAGTACACAATAATTATAATAATAGTACATACTAGTACATAATAGCACGTAATAGTACAAAACTAACTTGAATACGTGTATTGTAATTATTTTAAAGACTTAGCCCATGCTTCACAAAGTAATTCCTTTCGGATAAATTATGTATACTGTTATTCTTCTTCTTCTTCTTCTTCTTCTTCTTCTTCTTCTTCTTCTTCTTCTTCTTCTTCTTCTTCTTCTTCTTCTTCTTCTTCTTCTTCTTCTTCTTCTTCTTCTTCTTCTTCTTCTTCTTCTTCTTCTTTATTATTATTATTATTATTATTATTATTATTATTATACAGCGAACGGAAGAAAGAGTGAGCAAAGGTGGAAAACCACATGAAAAAAAAAACACCCACCCAACTACGGTTCATAGGTTCGTGACTCTCCATTGGAGAGTAAAGAAAAAAAAAAGGAAGGGGGTGGGGGAGCTAAGCGACTACACATTGGCAGACTCTGTGATTTTCAATGCATCTTTCGGGATTAATTTATCTATCTATCTATCTATCTATCTATCTATCTATCTATCTATCTATCTATCTATCTAATATCTATCTATCTACCTATCTATCTATCTATCTATCTATATATATATATAATCATGAGTTGGTCGATTTTTTATCGTTAAAGGCTCTGTTGATAGGCCACTAAAAGTAACCATTTTGCGTGTTGGTATCGCCTCAGTATCGAATACTAATCCAATCTATTAATCGTACTCAGGATCCACCTCAGCCTCAGTATTAACTACATCTAATAATCATATTTGGCATCACCTCAGTATCGAAGACTAATCCCATCTAATAATCGTACTTGGCATCACCTTAGTATCGAATACTAATTCCATCTAATAATCGTACTTGACATCACCTTAGTATCGAACACTAAACCAATCTAATAATCGTACTTGGCATCACCTTTGTATTGAATATTAATCCCATCTAATATTAGTCTTGAGCATTACCTCAGTATCGAATACAAATGTTTATCTAATAATCTCTTAGCATCACCTGAGTATCAAATATCAATCCCATCTAATAATCGTACTCGGCATCACCTTAGTATCGAACTCTAATCCCATCTAATAATCGTTCTTACATCACCTCAATATCGAATACTAATCTCATCTAATAATCATACATGGCATCACCTCAGTATCGAATACTAATCTCATTTAATAATCGTACTTGGTATCACCTCGTATCGAATATCAATCCCATCTAATAATCGTACTTGGCATCACCTTAGTATCAAACTCTAATCCCATCTAATAATCGTACTTACATCCACCTCAGTATCGTATACTGATCTCATTAATAATCATACAGCATCACCACCTCCAGTATCGAATACTAATCTCATTTAATAATCGTACTTGGTATCATCTCAGTATCGAATACTTATCTCACTTGTAATTGTACTTGGTATCACCTCAGTATCGAATACTAATCCCATCTAATAATCGTACTTGGTATCAACGCTGGCTGTAACATACTTGTATGAAATAATCATTGAATTCAAAATAGGTAAGCCCAAGGTGCAATCAAAATAATAGACTGCCTATCTGTCATCGGTATGTCCCCCTCTCCGTCCCCCCTCCCTCTCGCCTCCCCCCTCCGTTCTCTTTATGAACCCTGAAATGAGGAGTAAAGACCTGCTGACGTAGTTAATTAGTGTTCGTCTTTTCTTTGTTTGTTTGTGTTGGTGGAGTTTTCATTTATTGTCGTGTTACACGTGCTGGCAATGTCGTCATATCTTTAGACTGACACTTTCAGGAGAGTTTGGTTGCAACATTAAATCTATTCAGAAAGGGTGGGTGGTGGGGGAGGGGATGTGTGTGTGTGATGGTGGTGTGTGGGACTGTGTGTGTGGAAGAGGTTGGGGTGGGTCGAAACGAGGAGAGGAGGAGAGGGGCGGGAGGGATTTATCTGTCTACATGTTTGTAGCTTTTCATGTTTTTTGTTTTTGCCAAATCGAACGAAGAAAGTGATTTCATTTAAAATTTTGATTGTTAAAGATAGATGCGTGACACTGTACTGTACGTGCACATTGTGACTGTTACTGTTACAGTCCATTGTCCATCAGTGCGTCAGTGGCAGCAATTGCGCTAAGCACCGGATTTTGAGTCATTAGGTTCTGGGTTCGAGATCCTGCAATGCTACGTCGTCGTTGTATTCCTTGAAAAGACAGTAAGGCATTTCCCCACTCGACACAGAGGCAAAGGTCTGCTAACGATAACTTGGGAGCAAAAAAAATCGTTGACAGATTCTTGGCATCCTGTTCAGGAGAAGGTGGTATCGCCTGTTACAGTTCGATTTAGAAACCGAGATAGGTTCAGCTGTCGGCCGTAATGGCCCTAAATGAACTTTACTGTCCATTGTTGCTAATGCAACGAGAACGGCGTTAAAAAGTTAATTCACAAACAATCCGATATGAACTACTTCTATAGCTTTGAAAATAAAGGCAGAAATCACGGGAATATTGATATTGATAATGATAACAATAATAATCGTAATAATAATAATGATAATAATAATAATAATAGAAGAAAGAAGAAGAAGAAGAAGAAGAAAAAGAAAGAAGAAGAAAAAAGAAGAAGAAGAAGAAGAAGAAGAAGAAGAAGAAGAAGAAGAAGAAGAAGAAG
>JAXRKP010000845.1:160371-177871 GCA_037039925.1 Doris montereyensis
ATGACAGTTCCAATGTGACAGTAACAATATGACAGTGACAGTATGACAGTGATAATGTGACAATGACAGTAACAATGTGACAGTGACAGTGTGACAGTACCAATGTGACAGTGACAGTATGACAGTGATAATGTGTGACAGTGTGACATTACAATGTGACAGTGACGATAGTGATAATGTGTGACAGTATGACATTACCAATGTGAGTGACAGTAACAATGTGACAGTGACAGTATGACATTAACAAATGTGACAGTATGACAGTGACAATGACAGTAATAATGTGACAGTGACAGTATGACAGTAACAATATGACAGTGACAGTATGACAGTGATAATGTGACAGTAACAATGTGACAGTGACAATGTGACAAAAGTGACAGTAACAATGTGACAGTGACAATGTGACGTGTGTAACAATGTGACAGTAACAATGTGACAGTGACAGTATGACAATGTGATAACAATGATGTAATAATGTGTCAGTGACAGTATGACAGTAACAATATGACAATGACAATGTGACAGTAACAATGTGACAGTAACAATGTGACAGTGACAGTATGACAGTATGTGACAATGTAACAATGTGTCAGTGACAGTATGACAGTGACACATTGTGACAGTGACAGTGTGACAGTGACAATGTGACAGTGACAGTATGACAGTATTAATGTGACATTATGACAATGTAGTGACAATATGACAGTGACCATGTTAGTGACAGTATGACAGTAACAATGTGATAGTTAGTATTAGTGACAATGTGATAGTGACAGTATGACAGTAACAATGTGATAGTGACAGTATGACAGTAACAGTAATAGTGACAGTGTGATAGTGAGTAGTAACAATGTGTAGTGACAGTATGACAGTAACACTGTGATCAGTGACAGTATGACAGTGACAATGATAGTGATTAGTATCACAGTAACGTGACAGTATGACAGAAACAATGTGCTAGTGACAGTATGACAATGCCAATGTGACAGTGACAGTATGACAATTATTAATGTGATTAGTGATTATTGTGACAGTTCATAGTGAAGTGACAGTATGTGTCACAATGTGATTAGTGACAGTATTAACAATGTGACAGTGACAGTATGAAAGTGACAATGTGACAGTGACAGTATGACAGTGACAATGTGATTAGTTATTAGTATGACAGTGACAATGTGACAGTATTAGTAACAGTGATATGTGAGTAACAATGTGATAGTAACAATATGACATTATTATGACATGTGACAGTGACAATGTGATTAGTAACAATGTGACAGTAACAATGTGACAGTGACAATGGGACAAGTGACAGTAACAATATGACAGTAACAATGTGACAGTAATAATGTGACAGTAACAATGTGATTAATGACAGTAACAAGTTAGTAACAATATGACAGTAACAATGTGACAGTACAATGTGACAGTAACAATGTGACAGTGACAATGTGACAGTAATGTGAAGTGACAAAACAATGTGACAGTAATAATGTGACAGTAATAAGTATGCAATGTGACAGTGAGAATGTGACAGTGACAGTAACAATATGACAGTAATAATGTGACAGTAACAATGTGACAGTGAGAATGTGACAGTGACAGTAACAATATGACAGTAACAATGTGACAGTAACAATGTGACAGTGACAATGGGACAGTGACAGTAACAATGTGCAGTGACAATGTGACAGTAATAATGTGACAGTGAACAATATGACAGTAACAATATGACAGTAGGTGACAGTAACAATGTAACAGTAATAATGTGACAGTAACAGTAACAATGTGACAGTGACAAGGTGACAGTGTCAGTGACAATTTAACAGTAACAATGTCAAAGTGACAGTGAGAATGTGACAGTGACAGTATAACAGTAACAATGTGACAGTGACAATAATGTGTCAGTGACAATATAACAGTGAAGTAACAATGTACAGTGACAATGTAACAATGTGCAGTATAGTAACAATTGACAGTGTCAGTATGATATAATAGTAATAATGTGACAGTGACAGTATGACAGTGATAATGTGACAATGGCAATTTGGCAGTGATAGTATGACAGTAACAATGTGATAGTGACAGTATGACAGTGATAATGTGACAGTGACAGTATGACAGTAACAATGTGACAGTGACAGTATGACAGTAACAATGTCAGTGACAGTATGACAGTAACAATGTGACAGTGACAGTATGACAGTAACAAATGTGACAGTGACAGTATGACAGTAACAATGTTTTAGTGACAGTATGACAGTAATAATGTGATAGTGACAGTGACAGTGAGTGACAATGTGTGTATCAATGTGACAGTGACAGTATGTAATAATGTGATAGTGACAATGTGACAGTAATAATGTGACAGTGACAGTATGACAGTAACAATGTGATAGTGACAGTATGACAATGTAACAATGTGACAGTGAGAAGTATGACAGTAACAATGTGACAGTGATAGTGTGACAGTAACAATGTGACAGTGACAGTATGACAGTAACAATGTGCTAGTGACAGTATGACAGTAACAATGTGATCATGTGACAGTATGGTAACAATGTGCTAGTGACAGTATGACAGTAACAATGTGTTTTGACAATATGACAATTCAGTGACAGTATGACAGTAACAAATGGCAGTGACAGTGTGACAGAGATAATGTGACAAGTGACAGTTTTGATAGTAACAATGTGACAGTGACAAGTGTGACAGTAACAATGTGAGAGTGACAGTATAAGACAGTAAAAATGTGACAATGCAATGTGGCAGTGATACTACAATAGTGACAATGACAGCAATGTGATAGTAGAGACACTATGACAGTAACAATGTGACAAGTGACAGTGTGACATTAACAATATGACAGTGATAATGTGACAGTGACAATGTGACAGCATTGACAGTATGACAGTAACAATGTGGGAGTGACAGTTTTTGACATTAACAATGATATGACAAGTGAAAAATGTGACAGTAACAATGTGACAGTGACAAATGTGACGGTGACAATGTGACAGTGATTTGTGACAGTAACAATGTGACAGTGACAATGTGACAGTAACAATGTAACAGTGATAATGTGACAGTGACAAGGTGACAGTAACAATGTGACAGTGACAATGTGACAGTGACAGTATGACAGGCATTCTGTGACAGTGACAATATGACATTAACAATGTGACAGTGACAATGTGACAGTTACAGTATGACAGTAACATTGTGACAGTAACAATGTGACAGTATGACAATGTGTCATTCAAATTTATGCCTATCAGTGTGACAGTAGAATGTGACAGCGACATTATGACAGTAACAATGTGACAGTAACAGTGTGACAGTAACAATTTGATCATAACAATGTGTCATTGACAATGGGAAGCAACAGTATGACAATGATCATGTGATAGTGGCAATGTGACAGTAACAATGTGACAGTAACAATGTGACAGTGGCAATATGACAGTGACAATGTGACATTGATAATGTGAGTGACAATGTGACAATAACAAAGTGACAGTGACAATCACAGTGTGTCAGTGACAATTACAATGTGACAGTGACAATCGGCAGTGACATTGTGACAGTAAAACATGACAGCGACAATTTCTGTTGTGACACACTTACTTCCCCTTGAAGAATCCCACGTAGATGATGGAAGAGTAAAAATTGACGAACTGGAAGATAAACACCTTGAAAGTCAGCTGATCTTCAAACTCCGTCTGAGTTCGATGCATTTCTGAGATTGGAAAGAGGAAAAGACACAAAGTAAGAAAAACAAACACAAACAAATAAAGGTCTTATCGATTCTTTGACATGTACCTGATCTATTGAGTGATTGTATTGTGAATGGACATTTGAATTAAGGAGATTGATTCTTTGACATGTACCCAATCTATTGAGTGACCTTATGGTGAATTAAGGAGATTGATTCTTTGACATGTACCCAATCTATTGAGTGACCTTATGATGAATTAAGGAGATTGATTCTTTGACATGTACTGATCCATTGAGTGACCTTATGGTGAATTGATTGATTCTTTGACATGTAATCTATTGAGTGACCTTATGGTGAATTAAGGAGATTGATTCTTTGACATGTACTAATCTATGTGAGTGACCTTATGATGAATTAAGGAGATTGATTCTTTGACATGTACTCTGATCCATTGAGTGACCTTATGGTAATTAAGGGATTGATTCTTTGACATGTACCTGATGATTGAGTGACCTTATGGTCAATGTGTCATTTGGAAGGTTAAACCCAACCCTTTCACATATACCCCATCGAATGAGTAAATTCACGGTAGTGAATAAATGGGAATGTGATGAAAAATTAGGAGCTACCAGCGTCCTTTAATGACAATGATAATGTCAAATGGTGTCATTTGGAATATTTAATTTGGTGACAATGATTATGTCAAATTCCCACACAAGGAATAACGGACATTTAATGACAATGATTATGTCAAATTCCCAAACAAGGAATAACGGACATTGAATGACAATGATTATGTCAAATTCCCACAGTAAGGAATAACGGACATTTAATGACATATTATGTCAAATTCCACACAAGGAATAACGACATTTAGTGACAATGATTATGTCAAATTCCCACACAAGGAATAACGACATTTAGTGACAATGATAATATCATATTCCCACACAACGATTGAGGACATTTGAATATAATGATAATACCTGTATCCCCACACAAGGAAGGACGACATTTAATGACAATGATAATATAATATTCCCAGACAAGGAATAATGACATTTGAAGGTAAAGATAATATCATTCGGGGAGTGGATAGGTAAGCACCTGTACGGGGAGTAGATGATCCCACCCTTCATATGTCTCCTTATTGTCTTGCAGGCGGGTCTAATTATTGACCAAAGGCTATTAGGAGTTATTATTATGACAGAAAACAACCTGTTGCCTTGCAGACCGGTTATTGAATGACCAAAGGCTAAGGGAGTTAAATTATTATTCACAGAAAATAACAAGGCCTGGTAGGGTTATCAAGGTGGCAGCCCCACCATCTACCTAGGGTACAGTGGCCTAATCCCCTGCTTATCCAAAACTTAATGATGCAGAGAAATAAAAGAACAATAAACAATGATCTCGGAAGACGAACTTGGAAACGAACACGGACTGTAATTTTTGGATCATGGAACGTTAGGGCAATAAATGAAAAGCAGTTAGAATCTACCTTGAAGAAATGGAAAAAATCAAAGCAGATATTTGACAATTACAGAAACAAAGAAAAAAAGGATGAGGAATAGAAAATGTAGGACCGAATCACATTTTTATCTCCTCAGGAGTAGATGTCAAAGATAGAGCTAGAGCTTGGAGAATCCTCCTAGGGCATAAAGACATGAAAAGCTACTAGAAATTTGGAAAATTTTAAGCTCATGTCTATTAGAGGTAAATATTAAACCAAAAGGACGAGAAATTAAATTTTACTTATGGACCAAAGGAAGATGCCACTGAAGAAAAAAATAATACAAAAATGATTTACAAATAGCTGAGAATCTTTAAATCCAAACATGAACTAATGCTTTTAGGAGATTCAAACGCTGAAGTAGGCAACAATATAGAAACGTCAGGAGGAGTAATAGGTAAAGAAGGAGAGACAACAACTTCTCCCAATGGAGAGAGACTCATAGATTTTGCCTAAAGAATAACATGAAAATAGCTAACACCTTTTTTTCCTTATAAAGATATCCACAAATATACAAGAGTAAATGAAGACTGGTATGAAAAGTCAATGATAGACTACATTAGTTAGCAGCTCCCTTTTTACTGTACATTGGATGCAAGGGTAAACAGAGGAGCATAAATATTTAGTGATCATCACTTTGTGATTGCCAAAAGAGATTATGACTTTGAAACAAACAGAAAAGGAAAGAGATAAAAGCCACAACAATTTGTTGGATACAACAGAGATGATTAATGATACTATGATGATAATCACAAGTAAAAGTGGGGATTACGACAATGAGATGATGATGATGATGATAACGACGATGGTGATGATGATGATGATGATGATAATGATAATAGTGATGATAGTAATGATGATAATGATAATAGTGATGATAATAATGATGATAATGATAACATTAATGATGATGATGAGAATGATAGTGATGATGATAATGATGATGATGCTAATGATAATGATAATGATAATAATAATGATAATATTGATGATGATAATGATCATGATAATCATGAGACTATTCGTGTTTGTTATCATGGAGAGAAAGACAAAAAGAAGAAAGAAGAAAGCAGATGAAAAGAGTGTTTCAGCTATAGAGACTTTGGCGCCATTTGACCCCACTGCGTGAATACCATATCCCAACAAGGACACGGCCGAGTGTCATGATGATGAGATGAGGTTGACCACGGCCGCCGACATGGATAATATTGATGATGCTCGTGGACCTCAGGTTGGCATCCTCGAACAGCGGGAGCTGATGAACCGGTACATGATGTCGGCGATGATGAAAATGAGGACTAGACATATCTGTCGACAAGAAGAAAACACGTCACTTATTTAGCTACAGCGTAATGGACGTAATGGATGTAATGGACGTAATGGACACAATGGATGTAATGGACGTAATGGACGTAATGGATGTAATGGACGTAATGGATGTAATGGATGTAATGGACGTAATGGACGTATCAAAATGGACTGATGCAGAGTAATGGGCGTAATAGCGTAATCTCCGTAATGGACTAAATGGATGTAATGGACGTAATGGATGTAATGGATAATGGTATGTAGTGGACGTAATGGAGGAGATAGAAGCTTAAAATTGAATAATAACACGCTGAAAAAACAAATTACAGTGTAATGGACGATATAGAAACTGTAAGAATTGAATAATAACACGCTGTGTAAACAAATTACAGTGTAATGGACGATATAGAAACTGTAAGAATTGAATAATAACACGCTGTGTAAACAAATTAAACAAGTGTAATGGACGATATAGAAGTTGTAAGAATAGAATAATATTACGCGCTGTTTAAACAAATTACAGTGTAATGGACGATATAGAAGTTGTAAGAATTGAATAATAACACTATGTGTAAACAAATTACAGTGTAATGGACGATCCAAAGTTGGAATAGAATAATAACACGCTGTTTTTAGAATAAAACAAAATACAGTGTAATGGACGATATAGAAGTTGTAAGAATAGAATAATAACACGTTGTTTAAACAAGTTACAGTGTAATGGAGGATATAGAAGCTGTAAGAATAGAATAATAACACTATGTGTAAACAAATTACAAGTGTAAATGGACGTAATGGATGATGGGTTTAGAAACTGTAAGATCGGTTAGAATAATAACACGTACATTAAACAAGTTACAGTGTAGTAATGGACGATACAGAAGCTGTAAGAATAGAATAATAACACTGTTTAAACAAAACAAAACAAAAGGAATGGTTGGGTTGAAACCAACGCAGAATTGGGTTGGAAGGTTGGGTAATCTACAGATTGGTTTCTTTGATTGATTGATTACCCACATCCACAGATAAGGTGATCTTGGGGTTGGATTGGATTGGGTTGGATTGGATTGGACTATTGGATTGGGTTATTGGTTTGAATTGATGGTTAAACAGCCAATGAATTGGATTGGATTGGGTTTGATTGGATTAGATTGGATTGATTGGGTTGGATTGGATTTTGATTTGATTTGGATAATTGGATTGGATTGGATTGGATTTGATTGGATTGGATTGGATTGGATTGGATTGGCTTGGTTGATTGGATTGAATTGGGTTGGATTGGATTGTTGGATTGGATTGATTGGATTGGATTGGATTGAATTGGATTGGATTGGGATTAGATTGGATTGGATTGGGTTGGATTGGATTGGGTTGGGTTGGATTAGATTGGATTAGGTTGGATTGGATTGGGTTGGGTTGTATTGGATTAGGTTGGATTGGATTGTTGAATTGATTGGATTGGGTTGAATTGGGATTGGATTGTTGGATGGGTTGGATTGGGTTGGGTTGGGTTGGATTGGGTTGGGTTGGGTTGGATTGATTAGATTGGATTATGTTGTATTGTATTGGATGGTATTAGATTAGATTAGATTGGATTGGATTGGATTGGATTTGGATTGATTGGATTGGATTAGATTAGATTGGATGTAATTAGATTGGATTAGATTAGATTAGATTAGATTGTAATGGACGTAATGGATTATTGGATTGGATTGGATTGGATTGGATTGGATTAGATTAGATTAGATTAGGATTAGATTAGATTACATTAGATTAGATTAGATTAGATTGGATTAATTGGATTGATTAGATTAGATTAGATTAGATTGCATTGCATTGGATTGGATGGTATTGGATTGGATTGGATTGGATTGGATTAGATTAGATTAGATTAGATTAGATTAGATTAGATTAGATTAGATTAGATTAGCATTGATTAATTGGATTGATTGATTGTATAGTATTGGATTGGATTAGATTAGATTAGATTAGATTAGATTAGATTGGATTGGATTGGATTAGATTGGATGGTAGATTAGGATTACACGTATTGTATGTATTGGATTGGATTGAATGGATTTAATTTGATTACATTAAATTGGATAGGATTTGATGATATTGGATTGGATTAAATTGGATTGGATTAGCTTGGATTGTATTGGATGGTATTGGATTGGATTAGATTGGATTGGATTAGCTTAATTGGATTGGATTGGATTGGATTAGCTTGTAATGGATTGGATTGGATTGGATGTATTGGATTGGATTGGATTGAATTAGCTTGTATTGGATTGGATTGGATTTGATTAGATTGAATTGGATTGGATTGATTGGTATTAGTTCGATTAGATTGGATTACAGTGATTGGATTAGATTCGATTAGCTTGGATTGAATTGGATTGGATTGGATTGGATTGCATTGGGTTGGATTGGGTTGTATTGGATGGTATTGATTCGATTGGATTTTAGATTGGATTGGATTGGAATGGTATTGGATTGGATTGAAATTGGATTGGATTTATTGGATTGGATTGGATTGGATTGGATTGGACTGGATTGATTGGATGGTTGGATTGGATTGGATTGGATTGGGTTATATTGGATTGTTGGGTTGGATTGGGTTGGATTGGATTATTGGTTTGGATTAGATTATGGGTTGGATTGGATTGGATTGGTGATTGGATTGGATTGGTTGGTATTGTATTTGATTGGATTATTGGATTTGGATTGGATTAATTGGATTACTTAGTTGGATTATCGGTTGGGTTGGATTTTGGGTTATTGATTGGATTGGGTTGGATTTAATATTGGATTGGGTGGTATTGTATTGCATTGGGTTGGATTGGGTTGGGTTGGGTTGGATTGGGTTGGGTTGGATTGGTTGGGTTGGGTTGGGTTGGGTTGGGTTGGATTGGACAATTTATTGGATTGGGATTGGATTCGTTTTGGATTCTTGATTGGATTGGATTGGATTCGATTGGACCTATTGGATGGATCAGATTAGGGATTGGATTGGGATTGGATTAGATTCGATTGGATTAAGATCGATTGGAAACAATTTTGATTGGATTGGATTGGATTGGATCCCCCAAAATTACAGGATTAACAGAACATTACATTCGACATTGGAAATAGATTGGATTGATTAGAAGCAGATTGGTTTCGATTTTGAAAAGATTGCATTGGATTGGATGGTATTGGATTGGATTGGATTGGATTGGATTAGATTGATTGGATTGGATTAGATTGGATTAGATTGGATTGGATTAGATTAGATTGATTAGATTGGATTGGAAGTATTGGATTGGATTAGATTGATTGGATTCGATTAGATTGGATTGGATTGGATTGGATTGTATTGGATTGTATGTTGTATTCGACTGGATTGGATTGACACTGGATTGGATTGGATTGGATTGGAAGATTTGAAAATATTGGATTGGAAAAATTGGATTGGACCGCTTGGATTGCATTGGATGGTATTGGATTGGATTAGATTGGATTATTAGCTTGAATTGGATTGGATTGGATTGTAGCGATTGGATTGGAAGATTGGATGTATTGGATTGGATTGGATTTTTAGCTTGTATTGGATTGGATTGGTTTGATTTTGGATTTGATTGGATGGTATTTTCGATTAGATTAGATTGGATTAGACTGGATTAGATTCGATTAGCTTGGATTGGATTGGATTGGATTGGATTAGATTGCATTGGGTTGGATTTTGTATTGGATGGTATTGGATTCGATTGGATTGGATCATTGGATTGGATTGGATGGTATTGGATTGGATTGGATTGGATTGGATTATATTGTATTGTATCATTTGGACTGGATATGATTGGATGGTAATGGATTGGATTGGATTGAATTATCATTTGTATTGGATTTTTGGATTATAATGGTTTGGATTAGAAATTGGATTTTTGGATGGTATTGGATTGGATTTTTGGATGGTATCATTTGCATTGGATTTTTAGATGCATCATTTAGTGAAAGGATTTTTGGTAGAAATATTGCCTTGACTGCCCTGCAAAGGATTTTTGTACAAATTATATCATTCGGGACCTCGTTTTACCTTTCTCTGATGGGGCTAGGTGTATCATTTGCAAAGGGTTTTGTACTCGAAGTATCATTTGAAAAAAACATTTTTGAAGATGCATCATTTGCAAAACATTTTTGTAGAAACAACAACAACAATTTGCAAAGATGTTATCGTTTTTAAAAAACGTATTTTGTAGAAGTATCATTTGACAGGATTCTAGGGAAGGCGCTGCCTGGGGTCAAAGAACGGTTCATTTGATTCCTGTGATTGGATTCTTTTCATGTCTGGAGCTCGTGTATCATTTGCCTTGGCCTTTCCTAAAAGGTAAAAAGAAAATATAAAAAGGAAGTATCATTTCAGGCAAACCGATATTTTTACAGATCAAATATTTTGTAAAGATTTTTGTAGAAGTATCATTTGCAAAGGGTTTTTTGTAGAAGTCTTTGCAAAGTATCATTTTGCAAAGGATTTTTGTAGAAGTTTTTGTAGAAGTATCATTTGCAAAGGATTTTTTTGTAGAAAGTATTTGTAGAAGTATCATTTGCAAAATTTTTGTAGAAGTATCATTTGCAAAGGATTTTTGTAGAAGTATCATTTGCAAAGGATTTTTGTAGAAGTCATTTTTGTAGAAGTATCATTTGCAAAGGATTTTTGTAGAAGTATCATTTGCAAAGGATTTTTGTAGAAGTATCATTTGCAAAGGATTTTTGTAGATGCATCATTTGCAAAGGATTTTTGTAGAAGTATCATTTGCAAAGGATTTTTGTAGAAGCATCATTTGCAAAGGTTTTTTGTAGAAGTATCATTTGCAAAGGATTTTTTGTAGAAGTATCATTTCAAAGGATTTTTGTAGATGCATCATTTGCAAAGGATTTTTGTAGAAGTATCATTTGCAAAGGATTTTTGTAGAAGTATTTGTAGAAGTATCATTTGCAAAAGATTTTTGTAGATGCATCATTTGCAAAGGATTTTTGTAGAAGTATCATTTGCCAATGTTTTTTGTAGATGTATCATTTGCAAATGATTTTTGTAGATATATCATTTGCAAAGGATTTTTGTAAAGTATTTGTAGAAGTATCATTTGCAAAGGATTTTTGTAGAACTATCATTTGCAAAGGATTTTTGTAGAAGTATCATTTGTCAAATGATTTTTGTAGAAGTATCATTTGCAAAGGATTTTTGTCGAACATTTGTAGAAATATCATTTGCAAAAGTTTTTTGTCGAAGTATTTGAAGTATCATTTGCAAAAGATTTTTTAGAAATATCATTTGCAAAGATTATTTTTAGAAGTATCATTTGCAAAGGATTTTTGTATAAGTATCATTTGAAAGTATTTTTGTAGCTGCATCATTTGCAAAGATTTTTGTAGAAATCATTTACAAACGATTTTTGTAGATGTATCATTTGCAAAGGATTATGTAATCCTATCAACCAAAATTTTTGTAGATGCATCATTTGCAAAGTTTTTTATAATCATCATTTGCAAAGGATTTTCCTAGAAATCATTTGCCAAAGACCCATCATTTGCAAAGGATTTTTATAGATGCATCATTTCAAAGATTTTTGTAGATGTATCATTTGCAAAGATTTTTGTAGATGTATCATTTGCACCAAATTTTCCTATAATATCATTTGCAAGGATTTTTGTAATCATTTGCAAAGGCCCAAAAACCATACACCAAATCCTATCCAATCATGAATCCAGATTTTGATACATCAGACAGAAAGCTCACACAACTATACACCAAAGTGTACCAGACACCCTATTTTAGACAGAAACCCTACACCAAAATCATGAATCCAATATGTAATCCTGATACACCAAATCAATATGCAAAACATCCTATCAGATATGTAATCCTACAAAACCCATACACCAAATCCTATAATCATGAATCCAGATATGTAATCCTAGAAACCCCAAAACCACTATTAAATCCTATAATCATGAATCCAAATATGTAATCCTAGAAACCCAAAACCCAAATCCTATAATCATGAATCCAGATATGTAATCCTAGAAAACCCCAAAACCCATACACCAAATCTATAATCATGAATCCATATGTAATCCTAGAAACCTAAAAACCCAACACCAAATCCTATAATCATGAATCCAGATATGTAATCCTAGAAACCCAAAAACCCATACACCAAATCCTATAATCATGAATCCAGATATGCAATCCTAGAAACCCAAAAACCCATACACCAAATCCTATAATCATGAATCCAGATATGTAATCCTAGAAACCCAAAAACCCATACACCAAATCCTATAATCATGAATCCAGATATGTAATCCTAGAAACCCAAAAACCCATACACCAAATCCTATAATCATGAATCCAGATATGCAATCCTAGAAACCCAAAACCCTATACACCAAATCCTATAATCATGAATCCAGATATGTAATCCTAGAAACCCAAAATCCCATACACCCAACTCTGTAATCTTTTAACCCAGATATGCTTTCCTAGAAACCCCAAATTCTATACACGCAATTATGTAATCTAGAAATCCCAAATCCTATAATCAATTATGTAATCAGATATGCTTTCCTAGAAATCCAAATCCTATACACGCAAATTATGTAATCTTTTAACCCAGATATGCTTTCCTAGAAACCCCAAATCCTATACACAAGTATGTAATCTTTTAACCCAGATATGCTTTCCTAGAAACCCCAAATCCTATACACGCAATTATGTAATCTTTTAACCCTGATATGCTTTCCTAGAAATCCCAAATTCTATATACCCAATTATGTAATCTTAAACCTAAATATGCATTTTAGAAACCCAAAATCTCATACACCCAATTATGTAGTATGAAACCTAGATATTCAATCCTAGAAACCCAAAATCTCATACACCCAAATTTGTAATCTTAAACCCAGATATGCATTTCTAAAAACACAAAAATCTTCATACACCCAAATCTGTAGTAATCTTAAACCTAGATATGCAATCCTAGAAACCCAAAATCTCATACACCCAATTCTGTAATCTTAAACCAAGATATGCTAAAAACACAAAAATACACCCTAAAAACCAATGCAAAATCTCATACACCCAATTCTGTAATCTTAAACCCAGATATGCAATGCTACAAAAAACCCAAAATCTCAATACACCCAAAATTCATACACCCAATTCTGTAATCTTAAACCCAGATATGCAATGGTAAAAACCCCAAAGCCCATACACACAAATTCTGTAATCTTAAGCCAAGATATGCAATCTTAAAAACAAAATCTCATAAACTCAAATCTGTAATTTTAAACCCAGATATACAGTCCTAAAAACACAAAAGCCCATAAACCAAATTCTGTAATCTTAAACCCAGATATGCAATCACAAAAAACCCGAACGCCCATACACCCAATTATGTTACCTTGAGCCAAGATATGCAATCCTAAAAACCAAAAACCCATTAAACCAATTCTGCAATCATAAAAAAAGAAATGCAATCCTAAAAACCCAAAATCCCAAACTGGCAATTCTGTGAGTAGGACCTACCAGTAGCACCCGCCAACCACCCGCAAAAAGAGGAAAATGGTGCAAGGGGTGGATAGGAATAGGATATGAGGACAAAGTAGAGAATGACGATCTACTGTTGCGACCCTAACGGGAAATAACTGCGGGACACAAATGAAGAGAACAGATAAGCCGATCAGTTCAATGTATTATTGAAGTAGACTAAAGTCTCTCTCCAGATGTTCTTCTTCCCATGGTGTAACCAATAACACTGGTCACAGTTGACTGCATTTACCTCTTCCTCCTCGAAATCACTGCAGTCCCAGTGATGGGCCAGGCTGGCGTTTTTCCGCTTCAGTACTCCAAGAACGACACGGCTGTGGAGCGAAAAAACGAATTGCTTCACTGACGTTCGTCCATTCCACCATAAATATTATGCGTTGACCCCATGGTGAAATAAGAGGAATCAACAAAATGAAAGCACAAAAAGTGAAAGAGGAATCAACGAGACAAAAACACAAAAAGTGAAAGAGGAATCAACAAAAAACACAAAAAGTGAAAGAGGAATCAAGAGACAAAAACACAAAAAAGTGAAAGAGGAAAATGATAGAAGTGGAACCTACCAGTATCCCCCTTCAACCGCTAACAAATTCCCTCGTCAAATGAAGAGAACAGATAACGACAACAGTCTAAAGTCGGTGTCTGCTGATTGGGAATGCATCTCTTTATCTTGATGATAAGATAGCCAAAAACGACATACTACAATTGAAATTCTCTTTATCTTGATGATAAGATAGCCAAAACGACATACTACAAGGCAATTCATCTCTTTATCTTGATGATAAGATAGTTAAAACGACAGCGAAACTTCTGGACGTTTACTTGATGGATCCATCTCTTAAGAGGAATCTTGATGATAAGATAGCCAAAAGTGAAAGACCCCGAGATGAAAACACAAAAGTTTGAAAGAGGAATTCATCTCTTTATCTTGATGATAAGATAGCCAAAACGAAAAACACAAAAAGTGAAAGAGGAATCTCTTTATCTTGATGATAAGATACCAAAACGCACAAGGGAATTATCTCTTTATCTTGTTTGAATTGAAGATAGCCAAAACGACATACTATAAGGCAATTCATCGCTGAATTTATCTTGATGATAAGATAGTTTTGGTTTAATTGAATTCAGCCAAATCTACAACTAAGCAAGGAATTCATCTCTTTATCTTGCTGGTTTTGGTTGCCAAAACGACATCTACAACTAAGCTGGTTTTGGTTTGAATAAGATTCAGCCACATCTACAACTAAGCTGGTTTTCATTTTAATTGAATTCAGCCAATCGACATACTAAGGATCCATCTCTTTATTTGATGAATTCAGCCAAATCGACAACTAAGCTGGTTTTATCTTGAATTCAGATAGCCAAAACGACAACTAAGAATTCATTTTATCTTGATGATAAGATAGCCATCTACAACTAAGCTGGTTTGGTTGAATTCATCGCTTTATCCAACTAAGCTGGTTTTGTTGAATTCAGCCACATCTACAAGGCTTGCTGGTTTTGGGTTGAATTGAATTCAGCCACATCTACAACTAAGCTGGTTTTGGTTCTAATTGAATTCATCAACAACTAAGCTGGTTTTGGTTTGATTTGTTTTTTGTTTTGCCTGAGCGCCCTGTAAACAGCCAAAAAATGTTTAACGTCCAGAGCTTTCTCATCTGACACAGAGAGACCTCCCTTTTATCGTCTGTCTCCGATGGGACTAGGTGTCGATCCACCTATCTGGACCAGGAGAAGGAGGGAAGGGGGTGGGGCGGGTTTACTCCAAAGATCGAGAAGTCATTTTAATCTGCTGGGGTTTGAACCCATTACCTTTTGGTTGAAAAGATGAGACCTTGCCTCAGGATAATGAGGCTTGCAATAATAAAAAAACAAAAGAGTGACACACTAAAAAACACAACTAAAGAATAATAACATCGACTGTCTGGAAAATGACTAATATTACATGATGTTGATGATGATGATGATGATGATGTGATGGTGGTGATGATAGTGATGATGTAAATGATGATGATGATGATGATGATAATGACGATGATGGTGATGATCATGATGATGGTGGTGTTGATGAAGTTGATGATAATGACGAAGAAGATGATGATGATGAAAATGTTGATGACGATGATGAGAGTGATGAGTGGTGATCGTGATGATGGTGTTGAACTGATGCTAATGATGGTGATGATGATGATGATGATGATGATGATGATGATGATGATGATGATGATGATGATGATGATGATGATGATCTCACTGATTATGCAAATAAGGATGATGCAAATGATTATGATGTTGATGATGACGATGATTGTGATAATGATGATGATTCAAATGATGATGATAATTGATGAGGGTGGTGATGATGATGATGATGTGATGATGATGATGATGATGATGATGATGATGATGATGATGCTAATAATGATCTAATCGATAATACAAATGATGATAATGCAAATGATGATTATGATGTTGATGATGGTGATGATGATGACGATGGTGATGATGATGATGATGATGAGACTGATGTAACAAATTATGATGTTGATGATGTTAATAATGATCTACAATATGCAAATGATGCTGATGATGTTGATAATGATCTAATTGATACTGCAAATGATGCTGATGATGATGTTAATAATGATCTAATTGATACTGCAAATGATGCTGATGATGATGTTAATAATGATCTAATTGATACTGCAAATGATGCTGATGATGATGTTAATAATGATCTAGTTGATACTGCAAATGATGCTGATGATGATGTTAATAATGATCTAATTGATACTGCAAATGATGATGTTAATAATGATCTAATTGATACTGCAAATGATGCTGACGATGATGTTAATAATGATCTAATTGATACTGCAAATGATGCTGATGATGATGTTAATACTGATGATAACGCAAATGATGTTTATGATAAAGATCTAATGATGCTGATGATGATGATGTTGATAATGATCTAATTGATGCAAATGATGATGATGCAAATGATGCTGATGATGATGTTGATAATGATCTAATTGATAATGCAAATAATGATAATGCAAATAATGATAATGCAAATGATGATGATAATGATGATGGTGATGATGATGATACTGATGATAATGACGATAAAGATGATGCTGTAACTGATAATGATGTAAATGATGATGATGATGATTGTTAAATGATGAAGATGCTAACGAGAGATGTTTATGATAAAGCTAATGATGATAATGACGATGATGATGATGACGATGATGATGATGATGATGATGATGACGATCATGATGATGATGCTAATGATAACAATGATGATGATGCTAATGATGATGATAAGGATAACGATGATGATGACGACAACGATGACAACAAC
>JAXRKP010000845.1:182871-202871 GCA_037039925.1 Doris montereyensis
TATTGTTTTTAATAACCTACCCCGCTAACCACATGCCGTGAACTCAGTTGACGTTCTTAAAATAGTTACGCCCAAACGTGGTAATAAATTGGGGGTCCTAGAGACAAGCCCCGAGACAGGAATGGAAAGTGGCAAAAACAAACGCTTTTGCGTCCGTGTATGTGAAAGACAGGAACGGAAAGTGGCAAAACAAACGCTGCGTCCGCATATGTGAAAGACAGGAACGGAAAGTGGCAAAAACAAACACTTTGCGTCCGTATATGTGAAAGACAGGAACGGAAAGTGGCAAAAACAAACGCTTTGCGTCCGTATATGTGAAAGACAGGAACGGAAAGTGGCAAAAACAAACGCTTTGCGTCCGTATATGTGAAAGACAGGAACGGAAAGTGGCAAAAACAAACGCTTTGCGTCCGTATATGTGAAAGACAGGAACGGAAAGTGGCAAAAACAAACGGCTTTGCGTCCGTATATGTGAAAGACAGGAACGGAAAGTGGCAAAACAAACGCTTTCTCGTCGCATATGTGAAAGACAGGAACGGAAAGTGGCAAAAACAAACGCTTTCGTCCGTATATGTGAAAGACAGGAACGGAAAGTGGCAAAAACAAACGCTTTGCGTCCGTATATGTGAAAGACAAACGGAAAGTGGCAAAAACGCGCGCTTTGCGTCCGTATATGTGAAAGACAGGAACGGAAAGTGGCAAAAACAAACGCTTTGTCCGTCCGTATATGTGAAAGACAGGAACGGAAAGTGGCAAAAACAAGCGGCTTTGCGTCCGCATATGTGAAAGACAGGAACGGAAAGTGGCAAAAACAAACGCTAACGTCCGTATATGTGAAAGACAGGAACGGAAAGTGGCAAAAACAAACGCTATGAAAGTCCGCAGCACCCAGTCAAAGTTGGGAGGCTGGTTGTAGGTCGATGAAACCAAAACTCCCACAGAGAGGCATTCCATTTTGTAAAGTATTAATTCACTAACTCACTAACAACAAATAACATGTGCCACATTGTTATTTTTATTATAATTATTCATTAATATTAATATTATTGTCGTTACTACTACTACTACTACTACTACTACTACTACTACTATTACTATTACTACTACTACTACTACTACTACTACTACTACTACTATTACTACTACTACTACTACTACTACTACTACTACTACTACATAATTATCATTTCATTACAGTATCCCTACATAATTATCATTGCATTGTCTTTACATTATCGTTACATTTTCTTTATATCATCATTAAATTTTCTTTACATTATCATTACATTGTCTTTACATTATCATTACATTGTCTTTACATTATCATTACATTGTCTTTACATTATCATTACATTGTCTTTACATTATCATTACATTCATTACATTGTCTTTACATTATCGTTACATTGTCCTTACATTATTGTTACATTGTCCTTACATTATCATTACATTGTCTTTACATTATCGTTACATTTTCTTTATATCATCATTAAATTTGTCTTTACATTATCATTACATTGTCTTTACATTATCGTTACATTGTCTTTACATTATCATTACATTGTCTTTACATTATCATTACATTGTCTTTACATTATCATTACATTGTCTTTACATTATCATTACATTGTCTTTACATGATCATTACATTGTCTTTACATTATCGTTACATTGTCCTTACATTATCGTTACGTTGTCTTTACATTATCATTACATTGTCTTTACATTACCATTACATTGTCTTTACATTATTGTTACATTGTCTTTATATTATCATTAAATTTGTCTTTACATTATCATTACATTGTCTTTAAATTATCATTACATTGTCTTTACATTATCGTTACATTGTCATTCCATTATCATTACATTGTCTTTACATTATCTTTACATTGTCTTTACATTATCATTACATTGTCTTTACATCATAATTACATTGTCTTTACATTACCATTACACTGTCCTTACATTGTCTTTACATCATCATTACATTGTCTTTACATTGTCTTTACATTATCGTTACATTGTCTTTACATTATCATTACATTGTCTTTACATTATCATTACATTGTCCTTACAGTATCGTTACATTGTCCTTACATTGTCTTTAGATTGTCTTTACATTATCTTTACATTGTCCTTATATTATCTTTACATTGTCCTTACATTTTCCTTACATTGTCCTTACATTGTCCCTATTTCAACAGAACTTACCAAGCCAGGCGAAATAAATTCCAATCTTTTCGCCGAAATATTCCCGGATGTGATCTAAAGGCTGGTACTTGTGCCAAACGCCCCACTTAGCCCAGTAGTGATAGAGGACTTGCCTCTTGTTGAATTGCTGGGGTTCCAGCCCCGTGTTTTTGGTCTTGTGGCGCCCCTGTCAAGAAAATATGGTACAAAGGTCTTTAATATGAGAGTGACACAACTTGGCGTGGTGATGTGGTTGTCCAGAGGTCATGGGTTCGAGCCCCGTCAAGGTGAGAGGGTTTTCGAGTTAAACCTAGCGCCCTTCCCCCACCCCAACCCCCCCCTTGCAACCCTAATCTACCCCTTCCTTATCAAGGTAGATAGACCCAAAGGCAAGACAAATACATTGCAATAGGCATGAAACAAATCTGTTGTGTGAATGGAACCGAATCTGCGACCTCCGTTGGTTCATTCGATCGTTAATATCAGATGCAGTTCGACGGGAAACTTTGATTTGACTTAGTTGATGTTCTCTACGGATGCATGGAAACTTTGATTTGACTTGAGTTGATGTTCTCTACATAGAAACTTTGATTTGACTTGAGTTGATGTTCTCTACGGATGCATGGAAACTTTGATTTGACTTGAGTTGATGTTCTCTACGGATGCTAGAAAATTTGATTTGTGAATGGAACCGAAAATTTGATTTGACTCTGAGTTGATGTTCTCTACGGATGCATGGAAACTTTGATTTGACTTGTTGATGTTCTCTACGGATGCATAGAAACTTATCAGATGAGTTGATGTTCTCTACGGATGCATGGAAACTTTGATTTGACTTGAGTTGATGTTCTCTACGGATGCATGGAAACTTTGATTTGACTTGAGTTGGCAAAATGATTTGACTTGAATTGATGTTCTCTACGGTTCTGATTTGACTTGAGTTGATGTTCTCTACAGATGCATAGAAACTTTGATTTGACTTGAGTTGATGTTCTCTACGGATGCATGGAAACTTTGATTTGACTTGAGTTGATGTTCTCTACGGATACATTTGGAAACTTTGATTTGATTTGAGTTGATGTTCTGTACGGATGCATAGAAACTTTGATTTGACTTGAGTTGATGTTCTCTGCGGATGCATGGAAACTTTGATTTGACTTGAGTTGATGTTCTCTACGGATGCATGGAGACTTTGATTTGACTTGAGTTGATGTTCTCTGCGGATGCATAGAAACTTTGATTTGACTTGAGTTGATGTTCTCTACGGATGTATGGAAACTTTGATTTAACTTGAGTTGATGTTCTCTACGGATGTATGGAAATTTTGATTTGACTTGAATTGATGTTCTCTACGGATGCATAGAAACTTCGATTTGACTTCAGTTGATGTTCTTTATGGATGCATGGAAACTTCGATTTGACTTGAGTTGATGTTACCCGAACTCACAACATTACGGTGATCACGAATTGTGCCATGGCTGTCATGCAAACAGCTTAGAGACGAGTCGCATGCACAGAGTGTTGTGACTGTCATGCAAACAACTTAGAGATGAGTCGCATGCACAGAGTGTTGTGACTGTCATGCAAACAGCTTAGAGATGGGTCACATGCACAGAGTGTTGTGACTGTCATGCAAACAGCTTAGAGAGAGACAGAGTGTCGCATGCAAACACAGAGTGTTGTGACTGTCATGCAAACAGCTTAGAGATGGGTCACATGCACAGAGTGTTGTGACTGTCATGCAAACAGATTAGAGATGAGTCGCATGCACAGAGTGTTGTAACTGTCATGCAAACAGCTTAGAGATGAGTCGCATGCACAGAGTGTTGTGACTGTCATGCAAACAGCTTAGAGATGAGTCGCATGCACAGAGTGTTGTGACTGTCATGCAAACAGCTTAGAGATGAGTCGCATACACAGAGTGTTGTGACTGTCATGCAAACAGCTTAGAGACGAGTCGCATGCAGAGTGTTGTGACTGTCATGCAAACAGCTAGAGAGACGAGTCGCATGCACAGAGTGTTGTGACTGTCATGCAAACAGCTTAGAGACGAGTGGTCGCATGCACAAAGTGTTGTGACTGTCATGCAAACAACTAAGAGATGAGTCGCATGCACAGAGTGTTGTGACTGTCATGCAAACAGCTAAGAGATGAGTCGCATGCACAGAGTGTTGTGACTGTCATGCAAACAGCTTAGAGATGAGTCGCATGCACAGAGTGTTGTGACTGTCATGCAAACAGCTTAGAGATGAGTCGCATGCACAGAGTGTTGTGACTGTCATGCAAACAGCTTAGAGATGAGTCGCATGCACAGAGTGTTGTGACTGTCATGCAAACAGCTTAGAGATGAGTCACATGCACAGAGTGTTGTGACTGTCATGCAAAAACAGATGAGTCACATGAGAGTGTTGTGACTGTCATGCAAACAGCTAAGAGATGAGTCGCATGCAGAGTGTTGTGACTGTCATGCAAACAGCTAAGAGATGAGTCGCATGCACAGAGTGTTGTGACTGTCATGCAAACAGCTAAGAGATGACTCGCATGCACAGAGTGTTGTGACTGTCATGCAAACAGCTAAGAGATGAGTCGCATGCACAGAGTGTTGTGACTGTCATGCAAACAGCTAAGAGATGAGTCACACGAGTGTTATGACTGGCACATTGCGACATTTCCTTTCCATCGTCCGTCTCTGATGTTCAAATAGGAGGGATGGGTTGTATTTTGTTTAACCTTAAAGCACTATAAACACAAAGATAACAACGACAATACATTTATTGCAACCTGCTGGGGATTCGACCCCCGAACTTGTAGTTGAGAAGGCCGACACCTCGCCTCTGGACCACCGAGTCCCGGACACCCAATACCAAAGTCAACGGATGCATGGGAAACCACGCGCAGGGGGGGGAGGGGTGAGGGGTTTGCAGCGTGCGCCGAATGCGCACGGGTGACTCACGTCGTGGAGCGGAAATGCAGCAGAGAAAACGCCCTCGTCCAGGAGACGCTCGATGCCTATCTCGGCCCTCTTCTTCTTGCCGTACACCGTGGTGGACAGGATCTCCCACAGGATGCGGTGACGGTGTGTCTCTTCGAAGAAATTCTCCCTGTCCTCACTTCCAAGAAACCTGTAGGCAAAGGAGAAAAGAAGAGAAACAACTAACAAATACATGCGAAACAAAACAACCCCACACACACAGACTAACCCAACAAAACAAACGCAATATCGTTAACCTATATATTATATGTAACATACATATATACAAATACATATATATGTATATATATATATATATATATATATATATATATATATATATATATATATATATATATATATAAGATTCTGAATTGGTAGGTCTCTGTTCGCCGAAGGCTCTGTTGCCTGGCCACTAAAAGTAAGATTCTAAAGGGGGGAGGGCTGTCTGCCAATCAAGGGCGTGTTTTAAAGTAATCACTTCTTCTAGCTTGGGGTTTTTTAAATGGAGGGCAGGTATGAATACTAACCTTTCTAGCTTGGAATTTTTAAATGGACAGGTGTGAATACTAACCTTTCTAGCTTGGAATTTTTAAATGGACAGGTGTGAAGACTAACCTTTCTAGCTTAAAGTTTTTAAACGGATAGGTGTGAAGATTTGCCTTTGTAGCTTGAACTTTTTAAAAAGACAGGAATGAAGACTTTACCCTTCTAGCTGGAACTTTTTAAAAGCATAGGTGTGAAGACTTGCCTTTCTAGCTTCAACTTTTTCAAGGGGCAGGCGTCAAGACCTAACATTGTAGTTTGGGCTTTTTCAAGGGGCAGGCGTCGAGACCTAACATTGTAGTTTGGGCTTTTTCAAGGGGCAGGCCTCAAGACGTACCATTCTAGCTGATACGTTTTCAAGGGGCAGGTGTCAAGACCTAACATTGTCAGAGTTTGGGCTTTTCAAAAGAGGTCGGGTGTCAAGACCTAACATTCTAGTTTGGGCTTTTCAAGAGGTCGGTGTCAAGACGTACCATTCTAACCTAGATTTTTAAAAGGGCAGGTGTCAAGACGTAGGGACAGGTGTCAAGACGTAGGGTCAGGTGTCAAGACGTAGGGTCAGGTGTCAAGGTGTCAGGTGTCAAGACGTAGGGGCAGGTGTCAAGACGTAGGGTGTCCAAGGGGGCATGTGTCAAAACGTAGGGGCAGGTGTCAAGACGTAGGGCAGGTGTCAAGACATAGGGGCAGGTGTCAAGACGTACATTTCTAAGCTTAGACTTTTAAAGGGGCAGGTGTCAAGACGTACCTTTCTAGTCTTAGACTTTTAAAGGGGCATGTGTCAAGACGTACCTTTCTAGCTTATACTTTTAAAGGGGCAGGTGTCAAGACGTACCTTTCTAGCTTAGACTTTTTAAGGGGCAGGTGTCAAGACGTACCTTTCTAGCTTAGGACTTTTAAAGGGGCAGGTGTCAAGACGTACCTTTCTAGCTTAGACTTTTAAAGGGGCAGGTGTCAAGACGTACCTTTCTAGCTTAGACTTTTTAAAGGGGCAGGTGTCAAGACGTACCTTTCTAGCTTAGACTTTTTAAAGGGACAGGTGTAGTAATCCAAAGGCGTGTTAGGGACGTCCTGGTGCATGATGTTGCGTATGTGTAGCAGCTCCAGGAACCTGGCCGACCCGTTGCTGGTGGGGTTGGGGTGAGCCTGCAACCACCAAGGCCAAATATGGTACAGTTAGATTATACAAACAAACAAAATAATAGTATATGTACATTGTGAAGAAAAAGAAACCAATTTATATATATATATATATGTATATCAGACAATAATATAAAACCATGATGATTATATTATTATTATTATTATTATTATTATTATTATTATTATTATTATTTTATTTTATTTTATTTCTTTTTTTATTTTTTTTTTCTATTATTATTATTATTATTTTTATTAGTATTATTATCATTATCATTATAATAATAATAATAATAATAATTATTAATTATTATTATTATTATTATTATTATTATTATATTATTATTATTATTATTATTATTATTATAATTATTATTATTATTATTATTATTATTATTATTATTATTATTATTATTATTTTTTATTATTATTATTTTATTATTATTATTATTATTATTATTATTATTATTATTATTATTATTATTATTATTGTTAGTAGTAGTAGTAGTAGTATCCACAATGAAGGAGAACCATACCTGTGTAATATGTTGTATCACGAAATCGCTATGCGAATGTCAAAATTATTGTTTCCTTTTGTGTGTTTTTGTTGTGTGGGATGTGACATAATGTGTAGAAACGGCTCGTGTTGGAATGAGTGGACAATTGAAGATGGACAGGGCAAGCGATGAGGTCAATGGTAACAATAAGTGTTCACCATTTCGTTGGCAACCATGAAATCGGCTATGCGGACATGACATGTTTTCTCAAAATTAAGAGTTTCCTTTTGGGTTGTCCATCTTTGAATTCGGCCATACGGCAAACTGACATGCGTCGAGTCCATCTAGTGACATGAATTCGGCCATACACAGAAGGCGCTGAAATGTTACTGATTTTTTCGGATACGTCAATCTAGTGACATGCAATCGGCCATACGGCACACTGACATGCGTCCGAGTTCATCTAGTGACATGAGTTCCGCCATACGGCCCACTGACATGCGTCCGAGTTCATCTAGTGAAATGAATTCGGCCATACGGCACACTGACATGCGTCCGAGTTCATCTAGTGACATGAAATCGGCCATACGGCACACTGACATGCGTCGAGTTCATCTAGTGACATGAATTCGGCCATACGGCACACTGACATGCGTCCGAGTTCATCTAGTGACATGAATTCGGCCATACGGCACACTGACATGCGTCCCAGTTCATCTAGTGACATGAAATCGGCCATAAGGCACACTGACATGCGTCCGAGTTCATCTAGTGACATGAATTCGGCCATACAGCACACTGACATGCGTCCGAGTTCATCTAGTGACATGAATTCGGCCATACGGCACACTGACATGCGTCAGAGTTCATCTAGTGACATGAATTCGGCCATACGGCACACTGACATGCGTCGAGTTCATCTAGTGACATGAATTCGGCCATATGGCACATTGACATGCGTCTAAACGAGTTCATCTAGTGACATGAATTCGGCCATAAGGTATTGACATGCGTCCGAGTCCATCTAGTGACATGAATTCGGCCATAACGGCACAATATATCTGACATGCGTCCGTTTAGTTCATGGTGGTGAGACACCTTTGTCTGCCGTGTAGCATTGTTAAAAGGGAGACACAGCTGCAACCAAAAGACGGAACATACTGCATTTGCCGTCAATTCTGCCTTCGGCCCCAAGGTTCTTATGTGATTGTCCCCATGGGTCTGTCTTAGTTGACTTACTCTAAGGCGACTTTGAGAAAAATCTAAACGATCTGAAAATTCAACTTCAACCCCACCCACCGTCACCTTTTTATGCAGGACTGAGATGGGAGACAAAATAGCGTTTTTCCCCCCCTCCCTCCTCCTCCCTATGGTGCCCACTCTGGCCAATTTTCTTGACTGAGATATTAATGTTTCAAATGAATTGGTGCAAATGAGATGGGGACTCAATTTATGTGAGATATAGGGACAGAATAGCATTCATGTTTTTTTATTATAGTTGAATGAGATGGGGACAATATATCGTTTATGTTTTATTATGGTCACTGAAATGGGGACAAAATAGCGTTTATGTTTCATTATGGTGACTGAGATGGGGACAAAATAGCGTTTATGTTTCATTATGGTGACTCGAAATGGGGACAAAATAGCGTTTATGTTTCATTATGGTGACTGAGATGGGGACAAAATAGCGTTTATGTTTCATTATGGTGACTGAAATGGGGACAAAATAGCGTTTATGTTTCATGTAATAATTTAGCGACAGCCCTAACTTGAGGCACGTTAATAAATCTGATCGTAATTGTAATTGTAATTGTAATTGTAATTGTAACAGACGTGTTTCCTTTAAGTCGAAAATACAAAAGCTTGACCACCCCACTCCCCCCCCCCCCCCCCCCCCCCCCGTCCCGCACTGGAGGCATAAGTATTCGTATAGGTTACACAGTCCATGTTACAAAAAGATGCGACGTTAAGAATTGACACAGAATGGCTCTCACCGTGCACCAAGTGCGCACTGCACTACCAATGTGCCCAAAGTGGCATAATAAATCAGAGCCTGCTACCCTTATTGCCGGACATTCGATGTTTACTCATTGAGCAGACGAGCTGCAGTCTGTAATTGGAACCGAACCTGGCCTCACGCAAATGTAGACAGCACACTAACCAACGTTCCATCGCCCCTTGCACTGTCTATCTGCTTCTTCATGATAATGATAATGAAAATGGGAGATAATATATAATAAATGATGGCGATGATGACGATGATAATGACGACGGAAAGTCGATGAAGAGAAAAATGACGATGATGATGAAGGTAATGACAATATTAAGCAGCGATGATGATGATGACGATGGTGATGATGATGATGATGATGATGATTTCATTTGCCTACATCCAAACAATTAAAGGTGACCTTGGGCGTTTTTAGTAGGTTGTATTGATGCGTTTGCCATGACTGCCCTGTAGTGTAAGGCAAGCTGTCTTTGACGTGCACGGCGTGTTGTCATCTAACACAGGACCCTTTGTGTATCATCCATCTCCGATAGGACAAGGTGTCGATCCACCTACTTGGATCAGGGCATGAGGGGAACGGAGGGGAGGGGGGAGAGGGGTTATCAACCGTCAAGGCTTGTACTCACGACCATTTATTTTGGTTGAAGGGGGGGGGGGGGGGCGACATCTTGCGCCGTTAGTCCCCTGACGATGGTGATGAGGATGAGGATGAGGATGACGATGAGGAGGAGGAGGAGGATGAGAATGAGCAAGATGATGAGGAGGATTAGGAGGGAGGATAAGGAGTAGGATGGGGAGGATGAACATGAAGAGGATTAGGAGGAGAATGATGAGTAGGATGAGGAGAGAGGATAAGAAGTAGGATGAGGAGCAGGATAAGGAGTAGGGTGAGGAGGAGGATGATGAGGAGGATTAGGAGGAGGATGATGAGAATGATGATGAGGAGCAGGAAGATGAGTAGTATGCTGATGAGGATGATGATGATGAGGAGGAGGAATGGGAGGAGCAGAGGATGAGAAGTAGGATGACAAGGAGTAGGATTATGACAGAGTAAGATTATGAGGTAGGATGACAAAGGAGTAGGATTATGACGAGTAAGATTATGAGAGTAGGATTATAGGCTTGAGTAAGATTATGAGGAGTAGGATGATGAGGAGTAGGATGATGAGGTGTAGGATTATGAGGTAGGATTATGAGGGTAGGATTATGAAGACTAGGAAGACGAGGAGTAGGAAGATGAGGTAGGATTATGAGGGTAGGAAGATGACGAGTAGGATTATGGGAGTAGGAAGATGTAGGAAGATGAGAGTAGGGAGATGAGAGTAGGATGATAGGAGTAGGATTATGAGGAGTAGGGAGATGAGGGAGTAGGAAGATGAGGAGTAGGATGATGAGGAGTAGGATTATGAGGAGTAGGATGATGAGATGAGGTAGGATGATGAGGAGTAGGATTATGAGGAGTAGGAAGATGAGGTAGGATGATGAGGGTAGGAAGATGATGATGTAGGAAGATGAGGAGTTAATGAGGAGTAGGATGATGATGACAAGGAGTAGGATGATGAGGGAGTAGGATTATTATGAGGAGTAGAATGACAAGGAGTATGATGATGAGGAGTAGGATTAAGAGGAGTAGTGACAAGGAGTAGGATGATGAGGAGTAAGTTAAGAGGAGTAGAATGACAAGGAGTAGAATGATGAGGAGTAGGATTATGAGGATTAAAATGACAAGGGAGTAGAATGACAAGGAGTAGGATTATGGATTAAATGACAAGGAGTAGGATGACAAGGAGTACGATTATGAGGAGTAGGATTATGAGGATTTAAATGACAAGGAGTAGGATTATGAGGATTAGAATGACAAGGAGTAGGATTATGAGGATTAAAATGACAGGGAGTAGGATGACAAGGAGTAGGATATTGAGGAGTAGGATGACAAGGAGTAGGATTATGAGTGAGTAGGATGATGAGGAGTAGAATGACAAGGAGTAGGATTATGAGGGGAGTAGGATTATGAGAGTAGAATGACAAGTGAGTAGGATTATGAGGAGTAGGATGATGAGGAGTAGAATGATGAGGAGTAGGATTATGAGGAGTAGAGGATGAGGAGCAGAATGACAAGGAGTAGGATTATGAGGAGTAGAATGACAAGAGTAGGATTATGAGGAGTAGAATGATGAGATTATGAGTAGGATTATGAGGAATAGGATTATGAGGAGTAGAATGACAAGGAGCAGAATGACAAGGAGTAGGATTATGAGAAGTAGATGACAAGGGTAGGATTATGTAGGATGATGAGGGGAGTAGGTTATGGGTAGGATGATGAGGAGTAGGATGATGAGGAGTAGGAGGATGAGGGAGTAGGATGATGAGGTAGGATGATGAAGAGTAGGAGGATGAGGAGTAGGATGAGAGGAGTAGGAGGATGGTAGGATGATGAGGGAGTAGGATGATGAAGAGTAGGAGGATGAGGTAGGATGATGAGTAGTAGGATGATGAGGAGTAGGAGGATGAGGAGTAGGATGATGAGGACTATGGGGATGATGAGGAATAGAATGATGAGAAATAGGATGATGAGGACTAGGAGGATGAGGAGTAGGATGATGAGAAGTAGGATGAGGAGGATTAAGTGATGATGAGAGGGTAAGATGAGAAAGTAGGGTTATGATAGGATGATGAGGAGGATTAGGAGTATGATGAGGGTAGGACGATGAGGGTAAAATGATAAGGAGAATTAGGAGGATGATGAAGGATAGAAAGATGATAGGAGGATGAAAGTAAGATGATGAGGAGTAGGATGATGAGGAGTAGGAGGATGATGAGGAGGAGGATGATGAAAGTAGGATGATGAGGAGTCTTGGGAGGAGGGAGGAGAAGAGGATGAGAAGTAGGACGAGGAGGAAGAAAGTAGGATGAAATGGAGGAGGATGAGAGAAGGATGTGGAGGATGAGGAATAGGATAAGGTGGAGGATGAGGAGGATAAAGGAATAGGATGAGGAAGGATGAAGGAATGGGAATGGGATGAGGACGAGATTAGGAAGGATAAGGAAAGGGATGAGGAGGAGGATGAGGAGGATGAGAATGGGATGAGGAGGAGGATGAGGAGGAGGATGAGGGGATGAGGAGGAGGAAGAGGAGGAGAAGGATGAGGAGGAGGATGAGGAGGAAGGATGAAGATGGGGGATGAGTGGAGGAGGAGGAGGAATGGAAGGATGAGGAGGAGGATGAGGAGAAGAGGATGAAGAGGACGAGGAGGAAGATGAGGAGGATGAAGAGGAGGATGAGGAGGTAGGATGATGTGGAGGATGGAGGATGAGGAGGATGAGGAGGATGAAGGAATAGGATGAGGAGAAGGATGGGAGATGAGGAGGAGGATTAGGAGGATAATGAAGAGATGGGGAGGAGGAGGATGAGGAATGAGGATGGGATGAGGAGGAGGATAAGGAGGAGGATGAGAATGGGATGAGGAGGAGATGAGGAGGAGGAGGAAGAGGATGAGGAATGGGATGAGGAGGAGGATAAGGAGGACGAGGAGGATGAGAGGAGGATGAGAGAGGAGGGGAGGAGGAAGGAATGGGATGAGGAGGAGGAGGAGAATGAAGAATGGGATGAGGAGAAGAAGGAGGATTAGGAGGCTTATGGGATATCAGATGCTGTAGGATGAAGATGCTGAAGTCTGGTGACATGACCTATTGACACTTAATTATCATTATAACAACCTATCTAATGTTATCTATAAAATAACGAGTCTTCTCGACTCAGAGAAAACATGAAAATATAGTACAGTCGTGGTGATGAAGTCGATGAAGAGAAAAATGACGATGATGATGAAGGTAATGACAATATTAAGCAGCGATGATGATGACAAAGCTTACGATGAAGATGATGATGACGACGACATAAATACAATATATTAGTATCATCTACGTGTAATATTGGCACAATTAGATATTTTATTCTGATATATATATATATATATGCCTCACAGTGATAAGATTGAATCAAATATCTTACAATCGACAACATCAGCAACAACACTAAACGCCTAACACTAAATCCAATCACAAAAGATGTAAAAAATGTAAACATGCAACTGATTTGTTAGCTAGGGGGGGGGGGGGGAGGTATAATATAGACCATGACGATACACTTTTTGGCCTTCAAGTCTAGATCATGATATACACTCTTTTGGCACTAAAGTATAGACCATGATAATACACTGTTTTTTGGCATTAAAATCTAGACCATGATAATACACTTTTTTGGCATTAAAATCTAGACCATGATAATACACTGTTTTTTGGCATTAAAATCTAGACCATGATAATACACTGTTTTTTGGCATTAAAATCTAGACCATGATAATACACTGTTTTTTGGCATTAAAATCTAGACCATGATAATACACTTTTTGGCATTTAAGTTTACACCATGATAATACACTGTTTTTTTGGCATTTAAGTTTACACCATGATAATACACTTTTTTGGCATTTAAGTTTACACCATGATAATACACTTTTTTGGCATTTAAGTTTTACACCATGATAATACACTTTTTGTTTGGCATTTAAGTTTACACCATGATAATACACTGTTTTTGGCATTAAAGTCTAGACCGTGATAATACACTGTTTTTTGGCATTTAAGTTTACACCATGATAATACACTTTTTGTTTGGCATTAAAGCATAGATGATGTTAGTACACTTTTTTGGCACTAAAGCATATACACTTTTTTTGTGTAATGACGTCAATCATAATTTATGGTAAACAGGGTGATGCCAATAAAACCCCAAATTTGCATGCCAAAAGAAGTGGCTGGGGGGGGGGTCGGTGGGGTGGGAGGAGGGGGAAAGGGAAAAGGGGAAAGTGGAACATTCTGAAAATCCAATTGCTAACTTATTGGGAAAGTCTGAAATGTAATAATATGTCAAAAAGTTTTTTTTTAAAAGAAGAGAAAAAGAGGAATGTCATAGACAACAGACATAAGTCATGCAAAATGTGACCATTTACACCAAGACATCAAAATCAGCGTGCATGGCATGCCAAATGAAAATGACATTAAGCTTAGCTTGAATGTGTTGTTTGGAGATTGGTTCTTCTCCAAAGTAGGCATTGAAGTAATGTAATAATGTTCCTTGGTATCATCACATCAACTGATCACAAAAAGGGTGTGAAGGCTGCAAGCTTCGAGGGAACCCTTGAAGGTATCATCACATCAACTTAAAAAAGGGTGTGAACGCTGCAAGCTTCGAGGGAACCCTTGAAGGTATCATCACATCAACTTAAAAAAGGGTGTGAACGCTGCAAGCTTCGAGGGAAGACTTGAAAAAATCCACACTTTAAACACGACGTGTAAATATCAACATCGACAACAACAAAATAAAATAATGTAATATTATATTAATATCGAAAGCTATATAAAACATAAAAAATCCATATCCCATGCATAAAGCAAAGTCGGTTTAGCTGTGCTGTCTGAATCGTCACAATGTGTAGGAACAAGAAAATAAGAAAGATGGTGTTTCTCGGTAATGTCCGTTATCAAAACATGCAAATTCCATGCACAAATTCTATGTACAAATTCCATGCACAAATTCCATGTACAAATTCCAGGCAAAAATTCCATTTGTTATTTATACATAATATTACTATGGCACTTAATAGGGGAGAAAAAACAACCCCACCACAGGTAAATATGGCACTTAATAGGGGGATAAAAACCGACCCCACCACAGGTAAACGATACTAGGGCAAAAACGACAAGGGTGTTGACTAATGTCACGTGGTTACATACGTATGCTGCACTCTGGATAATATCAAAACGGTGCAAACAAACAAACAAAAAGACATAGATGAGAAATGAAAAGCAAAAAAACATTAAAATATCAATTTATAGTTTGTGTGAACAGCATGCACAAGATAATATTATGCAACAATGAACAGTTGGGATGTTTTTGGGTTTTTTTTAGGTTTTTTTGTTTGGTTTTTTGTTTTGTTTTTGTTGTTGTTGTCGATGTTGTTTAATGTTGATTAACCACAGTAAGTGACACGTCAAGCGAGAGAAACAAAACAAAGATGTCTGCCGTGCCGTGTCGTGTCGTGTCGTGTCGTGTCGTGCCATGTCGTCGTGTCGTGCCGTGTCGTGTCGTACCGTGCCGTGTCGTGTCGTGCCGTGTCGTGTCGTGCCGTGTAGTGTCGTGTCGTGCCGTGTCGTGTCGTGTCGTGCCGTGTCGTGCCGTGCCGTGTCGTGTCGTGTCGTGTTAGTTCTGGGGTGTTGTTTTGTTTTGTTCTTTTGTTCTTGTTTTCTTCCTCTTATTAATAGAGTTGTCACTTAAAGTCACCTATGACCTTTGACCTCACTCTACTTTGGGTCCTTGGTGGGTTTGTTGTCTTGGTTGTAGCCTTGTCTAACACCGTGTCTAGTAGAAAAGAAAGACTTGTATTTCCACGCGCTCTTCAATGGGAAACATATTATGAAACAATTCGGATCCTAAAATACTCTTTTTTTTTTTTTTACAATGAAATATACTAGATCAGTTTTTGTCGATCCTCCCAACACTCAACCTAAAAAAAAAATGAAATAAAGATTTCCTCGAATTGCCTCCCAGGACGTGGAGTTTGTCTTTTCGGAGAATTGCATTCGGATTCTATGGCTTGATTGGATTAAAGGAAACTGTTGCCCAAAACGAAAAAAGCCAAACATAAATTCATAACACAATAAAAAGATTATTTTAAAGAGAGAAGAGAGAGAGAAGAGATTGAGAGAGAGAGAGACAGACGACAGACCAGGAGACAGACAGACAGACAGAGACAGAGGAGAGACAGAGATTCTAGACTTGATTGGATTAAAGGAGAAACTGTTGCCCAAAACTAACGAATAATGCAAACATAAACAAACCAATAAAACCAAACTTAAATTATCAGTGTAAAGCTTCTGAGGAAATGGAGATATCGAAACAAAATTGTAGACCAGATTAATTGATCCATTTCTTGCACAAGAAAAACTTAAAAACAAAGACAAAACAGACAGAAACAGAAAAGACAAAGACACTAACAGAGAAAAGAGAAACATCCCGACAGAGACAGAGAGAGAGATGGGGCAGTATCTAAATAGTAATGCAATCCACAAAGCAACACCAACAAACCATTGATACAGTCTCCATTGTAAATTGCGTTGAACGAAATGGAGAAACATCACACATTGACAATGGAAAGGAGAAACAAAACACAATTGACAATGGAAAAGAAAAAATCACACATTGACAATGGAAAAAGAAACATCCCCCATTGACAATGGAAAGTAGATGTGGGTAAACATCACACATTGACAATAATAAACAAGAAACATCACACATTGTTGAATGGAAAGGAGAAACATCACACATTGACAATGGAAAAGAGAAACATCACACATTGACAATGGAAAAGAGAAACATCACACATTGACAATGGAAAAGAGAAAACATCACACATTGACAATGGAAAAGATAAACATCACACATTGACAATGGAAAAGAGAAACATGACACATTGACAATGGAAAAGAGAAACATCACACATTGACAACAAAAAGAAAGATAATATTATGTTGAGTGACGATAACTAGCTTTCGATTGGTTCACACACAGAAGGTCTGTTAAAGGTGAGGGATGGAAGAGGGGGCAGTTTACAGTCGTGCATCACAATCTACCTGACACGACAGATGGAGAGACGCATTGGCCAGAGCTTCAGCTACTACTACTACACCTTTGCTGTTTCTCTGTTGGTAGGGTGTCCAACACAACTAACGACGTGCGGAAAGGAATGCAATGTCACCTTTGGCACCGTCAACGTCAAGCACATTGAAGACACATTTGAACGCAGTAGACGCTAGAACTCCTAGTTTGGCACACTCATCTTACTCTGACCCTCTTCTTCTTTCAAATCCTCATTCTCTCTTTTTTCTTCTTTTTCCTTACCCTCATTCTATTCTTCTTTTTCTTTTTGTTTCCTTACTCTCATTCTCTTCTTCTTTTTTCTTCTTCTTCTTCTTCTTCTTCTTCTTCTTCTTCTTCTTCTTCTTCTTCTTCTTCTTCTTCTTCTTCTTCTTCTTCTTCTTCTTCTTCTTCTTCTTCTTCTTCTTCTTCTTCTTCTTCTTCTTCTTCTTCTTCTTCTTCTTCTTCTTCTTCTTCTTCTTCTTCTTCTTCTTCTTCCTTCTTGGACCTTTATACTCCTTCTTCTGAAGTGACAGAGCTGCGTTGATTGCGCATGTTTCGATGTTCATGTCGTGTCAGGCATAATCAGATAGACATAGAAATTGTACATTCTGACATTCAATTACTCATTACATTCAACAACGTCTTCTACTTAAGTTTCCTGTTAGTCCGCTCCTTGACGCGTGTGGCTGTTCCACCTAAGACGTGTTAACCATAAGAACACTATGACTGTATTAAGGCTTGCGATACATTAATAGAGACATGGAAATACAGATTCTACAAGTGGGATAGGTCAACAGAAGCATGGAAACACGGCTTTAAGGCATGCGATATACCAATGAACACATTGAAATACAGATTCTACACGTGAGATAGGTCAACGTAGGCATGAAAAGACGGCCTTAAGGCATTCGATAAACTAAAGAACACAGGGACACACAGCCTAAACATGTGGGACTGTCCGTGAACAGAGACACAGGGAAACACTGTCTTTAGACATGCGTGAAGGCAACGGACAGACGTGGCGACACAAACTTACAGGCATTATAAGAGGATCGCATCGAAGACGCCAAGATTTGACCACATCTTCCTGGACAAGACAGTCAAGGGACGTAACCTACTCATCATATTTTCTACACAAGAAACAAACTGCACTCTAAAATACCCAGCATAAACACAATAATAACAAACAAATAGAAACAAACTGCACTCTAAAATACCCAGCATAAACACAATATTAACAAACAAATAGAAACAAACTGCACTCTAAAATACCCAGCATAAACACAATATTAACAAACATATTCAACAAACTGCACTCTAAAATGCTGAGCATAAACACAATAATAACAAACAAATTCAAAATTGGCATCAAAGCAAGTACATATAATACAGGTACATAATGTTGGTTTGAAGCGTCACAACAATTATTTGTCTTTAAACATGACATTCGCTATTAACTTGGGTGCAGGTACTGCATTGGTAAATCAAACCGAACTAAGAAAGATAAAAATGTGTTGATAGTCCGTATTCCTACACCTGTGCAGGCTTGCTGACTTTACATCACGAATTGTAATATTCCTACACCTGTGCAGGCTCGCTGACTTTACATCACGAATTGTAATCTTCCTGCACCTGTGCAGACTCGCTGACTTTACATCACGAATTATAACACCAACAGGGAATTGCGTCGACATTCCGTCTCAAATCCCCCGAACACCATAAAATACGACTGCCAGCACTTTGACAACATGCCCCTCTACTTTATAGCTGAGTACGCATTCCCATTTCCTCCATCAAATAAGGAAGGGCAGTATGGTAGCTATGACTTGGCCGTCGTGAAAAACAGCCAATGCCCAGAAAACGTTGAACCAGTAATGCCCTGTTTTTCTTCCCTTTGATTTTATATAAAACAATTACCATACCTGCCAACCACAATACATTATTACCGTACCTGCCCTACCACAATACATTATTGCCATACCTACATACCACAATACATTATTGACATACCTGCCTACCACAATACATTATTACCGTACCTGTCTACCACCATTATTACATACCTACCTACCACAATACATTATTTACCTGCCTACCACCTGTACCTGCCTACCACAATACATTATTGACATCCCTACCTACCTGCCTACCACCACTATACATTATTGACATACCTGCCTACCACAATACATTATTGCCATATACCTGCCTACCACAATACATTATTGACATACCTGCCTACCACAATACATTATTGACATACCTGCCTACCACAATACATTATTGACATACCTGCCTACCACAATATTGACATACCTGCATTATACCTGCTGTCTACCACAATACATTATTGACATCACTACCTACCACAATACATTATTACCATACCTGCCTACCACAATACATTATTGACATACCTGCCTACCACAATACATTATTGCCATACCTGGCTACCACAATACATTATTACCATACCTGCCTACCACAATACATTATTATTGCCTACCACAATACATTATTGACATACCTGCCTACCACAATACAATATTGCCATACCTGCCTGCAATATTACCTGCCTACCACAATACAATATTGCCATACCTGCCTACCACAATACATTATTGCCATACCTGCCTACCACAATACAGTTTTGCCATACCTGACTACCACAATACATTATTGCCATACCTGCCTACCACAATACAATATTGCCATACCTGACTACCACAATACAATATTGCCATACCTGCCTACCACAATATTTTTACGACAATACATTATCGTATTAATTAAAATGCAAATATACAGCGGGGGACGAAGAGACATTCATCTATCTTCGAACTTGTTTTCCTTCAATGAGCATCAGTACCACGCTAAAGCGAGCGAAGCAAAAAATGAAATCACCGAGTACTGCCGAGTCGTGAGCCCTAGGTGTCAGAAAGG
>JAXRKP010000846.1:0-10000 GCA_037039925.1 Doris montereyensis
AGCTCTTCTCCCCTCCCTCCCACTCTCTCTCTCTCTCTCTCTCTCTCTCTCTCACTCTCTCTCTCTCTCTCTCTCTCTCTCTCTCTCTCTCTCTCTCTCTCTCTCTCTCTCTCTCTCTCTCTCTCTTTCTACCTTACCTTGATTGAAGGAATTCAACGGCACTCTATGGCCTACCAGAGCGCATTTGACTGTGCAATTCTGTGTTGTTTCAATCGGATCTTTACTTTTCAAAGGTCTTACGCACTACCTAAATAGTGCTAAGATCAACACAGGCCTCATCTTTATAGACATATCTTCTTTTTTCAAATCGTTTGCTTTTGCTGAATAATCTTTGGCTATAGGAAATTCAATCACAGAACGCTGTTTGTAAAGCTTTTTGAGATCACCATTTTAACTATGACTATCACCAAAGGTCCCCAACATCATGTAGTGATGTAAGCAACTTTGAGCGTGAATGACGTCATAAAATATTGCAATTGTGTGTAGCTATAATCGTAGGGAGTATCAGTTGTCGTTATTCTACAGTGGATAGGTAAAAATGTGTGTCATAACAGGCATCACTTTCAACCCACCCTGGTAGTTTTGGTTTGGCAGTTTGCTATGCCTAACATACTTTGGTCAGTAAACTGATTTAGTATGGCAGTTTGTTATGCCTAACATACTTTGTGTCAATAGGAAATGAGTAAACTATTTAAGTATGGCAGTTTGCTATGCAACTTTTGTCAATAGGAAATGTAAACTAATTAATCATGACAGTTGCTATGCCTAACATACTTTGTGTCAATAGGAAATGAAAGAAGTATGAGTAAACTAAAATACTTTGTGTGAATAGGAAATGAGTAAACAGTATGACAGTTTGCTATGCCTAAGATACTTTGTGTCAATAGGAAATGAGTAAACTAATTAAGTATGACAGTTTGCTATGCCTAAGATACTTTGTGTCAATAGGAAATGAGTAAACTATTAAGTATGGCAGTTTGCTATGCCTAAGATGCTTTGTGTCAATAGGAAATGAGTAAACTATTAAGTATGGCAGTTTGTTATGCCTAGGATACTTTGTGTCAATAGGAAATGAGTAAACTAATTAAGTATGACAGTTTGCTATGCCTAACATACTTTGTGTCAATAGGAAATGAGTAAACTATTAAGTATGGCAGTTTGCTATGCCTAAGATACTTTGTGTCAATAGGAAATGAGTAAACTATTAAGTATGGCAGTTTGTTATGCCTAAGATACTTTGTGTCAATAGGAAATGAGTAAACTAATTAAGTATGACAGTTTGTTATGCCTAACATACTTTGTGTCAATAGGAAATGAGTAAACTAATTAAGTATGGCAGTTTGCTATGCCTAAAATACTTTGTGTGAATAGGAAATGAGTAAACTAATTAAGTATGCAGTTTGCTATGCCTAAAATACTTTGTGTCAATAGGAAATGAGTAAACTAATTAAGTTTGGCAGTTTGCTATACCTAAGATACTTTGTGTGAATAGTAAATGAGTAAACTAATTAAAGTATGACAGTTTGCTATGCCTAAAATACTTGTGTGAATAGGAAATGAGTAAACTAATTAAGTATGACAGTTTGCTATGCCTAAAATACTTTGTGTGAATAGTGAAATGAGTAAACTAATTAAGTATGGCAGTTTGCTATGCCTAAAATACTTTGTGTGAATAGTAAATGAGTAAACTAATTAAGTATGGCAGTTTGTTATGCCTAAGATACTTTGTGTCAATAGGAAATGAGTAAACTAATTTAGTATGACAGTTTGCTATGCCTAAGATACTTTGTGTGAATAGTGAAATGAGTAAACTATTAAGTATGGCAGTTTGTTATGCCTAACATACTTTGTGTGAATAGTAAATGAGTAAACTAATTAAGTATGGCAGTTTACTTTATGCCTAACATACTTTGTGTCAATAGGAAATGAGTAAACTATTAAGTATGACAGTTTGCTATGCCTAACAATAAATATAATACTTTGTGTGATAAAATAGGAAATGAGTAAACTATTAAGTATACAGTTTGTGTAAACTATTAAGTATGACAGTTAAAGATACTTTGTGTGAATAGTAAATGAGTAAACTATTAAGTATGACAGTTTGTTATGCCTAACATACTTTGTGTCAATAGGAAATGAGTAAACTAATTAAGTATGGCAGTTTGCTATGCCTAAGATACTTTGTGTCAATAGGAAATGAGTAAACTATTAAGTATACAGTTTGCTATGCCTAAGATACTTTGTGTCAATAGGAAATGAGTAAACTATTAAGTATGGCAGTTTGTTATGCCTAAGATACTTTGTGTCAATAGGAAATGAGTAAACTAATTAAGTATGACAGTTTGCTATGCCTAAGATACTTTGTGTGAATAGGAAATGAGTAAACTAATTAAGTATGGCAGTTTGCTATGCCTAAAATACTTTGTGTGAATAGGAAATGAGTAAACTATTAAGTATGACAGTTTGCTATGCCTAAGATACTTTGTGTGAATAGGAAATGAGTAAACTAATTAAGTATGGCAGTTTGCTATGCCTAAGATACTTTGTGTATTAAATAGTAAATGAGTAAACTAATTAAGTATGTAAACTAATTAAGTGACAGTTGCTATGCCTAAAATACTTTGTGTGGAATAGGAAATGAGTAAACTAATTAAGTATGGCAGTTTACTATGCCTAAGATACTTTGTGTCAATAGGAAATGAGTAAACTAATTAAGTATGGCAGTTTGTTATGCCTAAGATACTTTGTGTGAATAGTAAATGAGTAAACTAATTTAGTATGACAGTTTGCTATGCCTAAGATACTTTGTGTGAATAGTGAATGAGCTAATTTAGTATGGCAGTTTGTTATGCCCATTTAATTAAGTATGACAGTTTGTTATGCCTAAGATACTTTGTGTGTAGGAAATGAGTAAACTAATTTAGTATGACAGTTTGTTATGCCTAAGATACTTTGTGTGAATAGGAAATGAGTAAACTATTAAAAGTTTGCTAGCCTAAATACTTTGTGTGATAGTAAATGGTAAAACTGATTGCGTATGGCAGTTTGTTATGCCCAAAATACTTTGTGTGAATCAACTGATTAAATATGGCAGTATTATGAAATGTTAGCCTAAATACTTTGTGTGAATAGTAAATGAGTAAACTAATTAAGTATGGCAGTTTGCTATGCCTAAGATACTTTTGAATAGGAAATGAGTAAACTATTAAGTAAAGTTTGTTAGCCTAAGATACTTTGTGTGAATAGGAAATTAAACTTTTAGTATGACAGTTTGTTATGCTAAAATACTTTGTGTGAATAGGAAATGAGTAAACTAATTTGGTTTGTTTGTGCCTAAGATAGGAATAGTGAGTAAACTAATTTAAGCAGTTTGTTATGTCTAAAATACTTTGTGTGAATAGTAAATGAGTAAACTGATTAAGTATGGCAGTTTGTTATGCCTAAAATAATTTGTGTGAAAAGTAAATGAGTAAACTGATTATTAAGTAGTTTGTTGACACTTTTGTGTTTGTTGATTGCCTAAATGAGTAAACTAATTTTGGCAGTGCATTTTAAGCAAATAGGAAATGAGTAAACTAAAATTAAGTATGGCATTAATGAGTTTGTTATGCCTAACATACTTTGTGACTTGAATAGGAAATGAGTAAACTAAATTAATATTTGGACAGTTTGTTATGCCTAAGATACTTTGTGTGAATAGCAAAATGAGTAAACGCCAAAATACGCTATGTTGAAGTATGGCAGTTTGTTATGCCTAAGATACTTTGTGTGAATAGTAAATGAGTAAACTAATTATGAATATGGCAGTTTGTTATGCCTAAGATACTTTAGAATAGTAAATGAGTTTAAACTAATTAAGTATGGCAGTTTGTTATGCCTAAAATACTTTGTGTGAATAGTAAAAAGGAGTAAACTAAAGTATATGTCTAAAATACTTTGTGTGAATAGTAAAATAAACTAATTAAATGAGTTTGTAAACTTTGTGTAATAGTAAAGAGTATACTAATGGCAGTTTGTTATGTTTGTGTGAATAGTAAATGAGTAAACTAAATTAAGTATGGCAGTTTTGTTATGCCTAAAATACTTTGTGTGAATAGTAAATGAGTAAACTAATTAAGTATGGCAGTTTGTTATGCCTAAAATACTATGTGTGAATAGTAAACCAGTAAACTAATTAAGTATGGCAGTTTATTTAAACTAATTAAGTATGGCAGTTTGTTATGCCTAAAATACTTTGTGTGAATAGTAAATGAGTAAACTAATTAAGTATGGCAGTTTGTTATGTCTAAAATACTTTGTGTGAATAGTGTGATAAACTAAATGGCAGTTATGCCTAAATGAGTAAACGACTTTAGTATGGCAGTTTGTTATGTCTAAAATATTGTTGTGTGAATGAGCAAACTAATTTAATGAGTAAACTAATTCTAATCTAGTATGGCAGTTTGTTATGCCTAAGATACTTTGTGTGAATAGCGTTATAAACGTTATGAATAGGAAATGAGTAAACGTTATGCCTAAGATACTTTTGTGTGAATAGTAATGAGTAAACTAATTAAGTTTGGCAGTTTGTTATGCCTTAGATACTTTGTGTGAATAGTAATGAGTAAACTAATTAAGTATGACAGTTTGTTATGCCTTAGATACTTTGTGTGAATAGTAAATGAGAATGACAGTTTGTTATGCCTTAGATACTTTGTGTGAATAGTAAATGGATAACTAGTTTGGTTTGGCAGTTTGCTACGCTTAACGTGTTTTGTGAACAGCAAATTGTTTAACTAGTTTAGTTTGGGTTTTTTTGTCTAAGCCTAAAACACTTTGTGTGAAAAGCAAATTGGTAAACTTCTTTAGTGTGGCATTTTGCTACGCCTAAAATACTTTGTTTGAATAGCAAATTGGTGAAGTAATGTAATTAGTCATATTCCTACGCCCAAACTGTTTGTTGCCGGTTTACGATCTTCACTTATGTCACAGTCACATCGCTTATTGTTTACGTCATTATACAAGAGTCGATGACCCTAGACCTCGTAAGAGGCAGATCACAACAACAACACCAACAACGACAACAACAACAAAAAAAAATCTAAGAATTTCTACATCGTGCATTACATTTGGTGTCTTAGTTGTTAAGCCATTTTAAAGTTATTTCAATTCATTCTCATGTAGCAATTTAGAGACACCTTGTATAATAAGGAGATCATCGGAACGAAAACGGAGATTTGATAGAAATTGAAACCAGGTGATATCAGCAGTGCTGTTTTCTTGCTAATACAGACTTTCGGTTCACAAAGCTGCTTAGAAATGGGTGAAATAATTTAAAGTACAAAACTGTTGCTTGATTTATCTTATTGTAATAATGTTCAATAATGTTTTAAGTTTTTATTTGTTGACTTTTCCAATTGTTGTCATTTCACGTACTTTTTACCATCCCATTCATTGAAAGTACAATGTGTTTTCTTCTATTTTCTGCCAGTCTTCAAGTCATTTCTACCTTACTTAACACACATCTCTCCCTCCTTTGTTACTACCAAACTCTTTTTCCTTTTCACAAATAGTAAAAAAGTTAACTGATTGTAAATTAATGAATCTAAAAAATCTCTTCTTCTTTTTGTTCTTTTTTTGTTTGTTTTCATATGTAAACAACCGTGATTGGGGGTTGAAAAAAATCGATACCTCCTCAATATTTCTAAAACTATAAATCGTATTTATCGGGCAGTGGACAGGCGTTTGTACCTGTACGGGCGTTAGGTGGTCCTGTCCTCCATCAGTATCCTGCTGCCTTGCGGGCTAGTCTTGCTGACCAAAGCTAAGGGAGGTAACCTTGAAAATATAACGACATGCTGCCTTGCAGGTCAGTCTTTGTGACCAAAGGCTAAGAGACAGAAAATCCTGACAGAAAATTACGAAGAAGGCCGGTATGGAAGCTTAAGGTACTGGCCCCACTACCTACCTAGAATACTGTTTACAGTGGGCTAATCACCTGCTTACCCAAACCAACCAGATTCAGATAACCAAATGTGATATACCCGTATTGAACATTCGAGGATGACCCTGGAAATGAACACAAACTGGTTGTTTGGAACATGGAATGTAAGGGAAATCAATGGTGCTTCAGAAAGGCAATTTTAGCGATTATGCTTGCCTTTCCAGACTGCCCACACATTCTCTTCTGGGCTCAAGTCCAGATGTTTGCTTGGACAAAGCATCACATGGAGGGATGACGTCAGGCATCCAGGTAACTGTAGACATGACAGTGTGTGGGGGATGACGTCACGCATCCAGGTAACTGTAGACATGACAGTGTGTGGGGGATGACGTCACGCATCCAGGTAACTGTAGACCTGGCAGTGTGTGGGGGATGACGTCACGCATCCAGGCAACTGTAGACCTGGCAGTGTGTGCATCCAGGGGATGACGTCACGCATCCAGGCAACTGTAGACCTGGCAGTGTGTGGGGGATGACGTCACGCATCCAGGCAACTGTAGACCTGGCAGTGTGTGGGGGATGTCGTCACGCATCTAGGAAACTGTAGACCTGCCAGTGTGTGGGGGATGTCGTCACGCATCTAGGCAACTGTAGACCTGCCAGTGTGTGGGGGGTGAGGTCACGCATCTAGGCAACTGTAGGCCTGGCAGTGTGTGGAAAATGACGCCACGTATCTAGGCAACTAAAAGACATAACAGTGTGTGGGGAATGACGTCACGCATCTAGGCAACTATAGACCTGGCAGTGTGGGAAATGCCGTCACACATCCAGGCAACTGTAGACCTGCCAGTGTGTGGGAAATGCCGTCAGACATCCAGGCAACTGTAGACTTGGTAGTGTGTGGGGGAAGACGTCACACAGCAAGGCAACTGTAGACATGTCGCAGCGTGAAGATGATGTCACGCATCCGTCCAACTGTAGACCTGGTAGTGTGTGGGGGATGACATCACATAACCACGTAACTGTAGACCTGTCAGTGTGTGACGATGACGCCACGTATTCAGGCAACTGTGGTGTGTCTGTGTGGGGATGATGTCACGTATCCAGATAACTGTAGACCTGGCAGTGTATGAGGATGACGTTATGCATCCAGAGAACTGTGGACCTGGCAGTGTGGAGATGACGTCACACATCCAGATAACTGTAGACCTGGCAATGTGTCGAGATGACATCGTGCATCTAGATAACTGTAGATCTGTCAGTGTTTGGGGATGACGTCACGCTTCCAGATAACTGTAGACCTGGCAGTGTGATGATGTGATGATGACGTCCCGCATTCAGGTAACTGAAGACATGCAGTGTATGGAAATGACGTCCTGCATCCAAGCAACTGTAGACCTGGCAGTGTATGGAAATGACGTCCCGCATCAAGGCAACTGTAGACCTGGCAGTGTGTGCGAATGACGTCATGCATCCAGGTAACTGTAGACCTGGCAGTGTGTGCGAATGACGTCATGCATCCGGGCAACTGTAGACAAGGCAGTGTATGGGGATGACGTCCTGCATCCAGTTAACTAGAGACCTGACAGTATGTGGGGAGGATGTCCGGCATCCAGATAACTAGAGGCCTGACAGTATATGGGGATGACGTCCGGCATCCAGATAACTGTATACTTGGCAGTATGTGGGAATGACGTCCCGCATCCAGGCAATTGTAGACCTGGCAGTGTGTGGGGATGACAGCCTGCATCCAGATAACTGTAGACCTTGAAGTGTGTGGGATGTCGTCATGCATCCAGGCAACTGTATACCTCGCAGTATGTGGGAATGTCGTCACACATCCAGATAACTGTATACCTGGCAGTGTCTGGGGATGACGTCACGCACCCAGATAACTGTAGACCTGGCAGTGTCTGGGGATGATGTCACAAATTCAGGCAACTGTAGACCTGGCAGTGTGTGGGAATGACGTCGTGCATCCAGGCAACTGTAGACCTACCAGTGTGTGGGATGATGTAGTGCATCCAGGTAACTGTAGACCTGGCAGTGTATGCGGGATGACGTCATGCATCTAGGCAACTGTAGACCTGGCAGTGTATGCGGGATGACGTCATGCATCTAGGCAACTGTAGACCTGGCAGTGTATGCGATGACGTCATGCATCTAGGCAACTGTAGACCTGGCAGTCTGTGGGGATGACGTCATGCATCCAGGCAACTGTAGACCTACCAGTGTGTGGGGATGATGTAGTGCATCCAGGCAACTGTAGACCTGACAGTGTGGGATGATGCGCATCCAGGCAACTGTAGACCTGGCAGTGTGTGTGGGGATGACATCATGCATCCAGGCAACTGTAGACTACCAGTGTGTGGGGATGATGTAGTGCATCCATTCAACTGTAGACCTGGAATATGTGGGGTGACGTAATGCATCCAGATAACTGTAGACCTGTAACGTGTGGGGGATGACGTCATGCATCCTGGCAACTGTAGACCTACCAGTGTGAATATGTCCAGGGTATACCTGGCAATGTATGGGATGACGTCATGCATCCAGATAACTGTAGACCTGGCAGTGTGTTGGGGGATGACGTCATGCATCCAGGCAACTGTAGACCTGACAGTGTGTGGGGATGACGTCATGCATCCAGCAATTGTAGAGCTACCAGTGTGTGGAAGGTGACATCATGCATCCAGGCAACTGTAGACCTGGCAGTGTGTTGGGGATGACGTCATGCATCCAGGCAACTGTAGACCTGGCAGTGTGTGAGGGTGACGTAATGCATCCAGATAACTGTATACCTGGTCGTGTATGGGGGATGACGTCATGCATCCAGGCAACTGTAGACTTGTGAATATGTGAGAGTGACGTAATGGGGGATAACTGTATACCTGGTCATCCATGGGGCAACTGTAGCATCCAGGCAAGTGTAGACCTGGAGGAGGGATGACGTCATGCATCCAGGCAGCTGTAGAACTACCAGTGTGTGCGGATGACGTCATGCATCCAGGCAATTGTAGACCTGGCAGTGTGTGGAGGTGACGTCATGCATCCAGGCAACTGTAGACCTGACAGTGTGTGGGGATGACGTCATGCATCCAGGCAACTGTAGACTTGTGAATATGTGAGGGTGACGTAATGCATCCAGATAACTGTATACCTGGTCGTGTGTGGGGGATGACGTCATGCATCCAGGCAACTGTAGACTTGTGAATATGTGAGGATGACGTAATGCATCCAGATAACTGTATACCTGGTGTGGGGGATGACGTCATGCATCCAGACAACTGTAGACCTGGCAGTGTGTGGGGATGACGTCATGCATCCAGACAACTGTAGACCTGGCCGTGTGGGGGGATGACGTCACGCATCCAGGCAACTGTAGACCTGGCCGTGTGGGGATGACGTCATGCATCCAGGCAACTGTAGACCTGGCAGTGTGTGGGGATGACGTCACGCATCCAGGAACTGTAGACCTGGCAGTGTGTGAGTGGATGACGTCACGCATCCAGGGAACTGTAGACCTGGCAGTGTGTGGGGATGACGTCACGCATCCAGGGAACTGTAGACCTGGCAGTGTGTGGGGATGACGTCACGCATCCAGGGAACTGTAGACCTGGCAGTGTGTGGGATGACGTCACGCATCCAGGGAACTGTAGACCTGGCAGTGTGTGTGAGGATGACTTCACGCATCCAGGGAACTGTAGACCTGGCAGTGTGTGGGGATGACTTCACGCATCCAGGAACTGTAGACCTGGCAGTGTGTGGGGATGACTTCACGCATCCAGGAACTGTAGACCTGGCAGTGTGTGGGGATGACTTCACGCATCCAGGCAACTGTAGACCTGGCAGTGTGTGGGGATGACGTCACGCATCCAGGCAACTGTAGACCTGGCAGTGTGTGTGTGAGGATGACGTCACGCATCCAGGGAAAAGTAGACCTGGCAGTATGTGGGGATGACTCCATGCATCCAGGAACTGTATAGCATTCAGTGTGTGGGGATGAATCACGCATCCAGTCAACTGATAGGCCTGGCAGTTGTGGGGATGATAACGCAATCCAGTCAACTGATAGAC